>CM039473.1:12274760-12313528 GCA_022433065.1 Begonia loranthoides
GGGGGGGAAGGGGGGAGGTGGCTGGAACACTGTACCTCGCTTCTTCAGGGTTTTCCATAACCATTCCCCTCCAACTTTGCTGACCCCCATTTGATCCACTTTCAATCAATTGTGGACGTTTGTCACCTTCTCTTCAATTCTCAGCTCATCCTTCTAGATCGATACTCCAAACTGCTAAACAATCCTCTGAATGAGTCAATTGAATGGCTAACTCTTGGCCAGGTTGTTCAGCACCACGTGCATGTGACTAAAATGACATATCCAATGTCCACTTTTTTCCTTGTGAATACCTTCTCAAGTGAATGGAGATCCATGCAGCTAACATGGTCTTGATATCCATCTTGAGGCAAAATGGTCTGCGTCATGATGATGTGGATCACTCAGGCTATGACATTCAGCTCATTGAACTTTGGCTTCTCGTACACACCAATCTTGAGATCCCAGTGCAACAATCTAAGCATTATCAGCCCTTCTCCTTGCCTGATAAAAGGTGGCTCCAAAGACAAATGATAATAGTGATCATTTGTTACCTCCATTGCACATCCAAGCTCACGTTAAGATCATTGGGAGTCAGCTTCATATCTCGTGCAAAGAAATAAGTCCAGAGCTCTAATGGTTGTGTGGACAGTTTCAAATTTGTATAAAAGAGCTTCTCAATCCTCTCACAATAACTTCCACTCAATCGGCATAAACTACCTAAGCAACCCCCCTCAAACAATTGTTCAATTTCCAACTCAGCCAAGGAATCGAGAAACAATAATTGAATGGTGTTTAACATCAGCTTCATATCGTTCCTTCGCATAGGTTGTCCTGAAGAGTGGAGAGTGGAAACACACTGCAATGGGTTGGAAACAAACCAGTGCATCTCCTACCGGTCATTGTTGAGGATGCAGTTGAGGTTGTGCTTCAACCTCGACTTCAGCTTCAATTTTGCCGATACGGCCCGCCGTGGCTCCTCTATCTTTACCGGTCACGGATGCTCCATCTTACACCACAGTGGTTACTCCTTTCACCATGGGTGCTCCATCTTACACAGTGGCACGTTTAGTGCAGTTAAACTGACCGATGATGTCAGTTGCAAGCTGGCGGCATTCACGGGCAAAGTCCGTCATTTCTGCTTGTGGTTATGGGTGAGTCTACTACGAACTACCCTTTCGCTTGAGTATCATTTTTGGAATCCATTGGTATCGATTACACAGTGTAGAACGAAGGTCTGAGATTACGAATGTTCACTAAGGATATCGTGGTTCGCAGTGAACTCGCTGGAGCGCATGATCAAATCTTATATAGTAGGGCAGAGGAACAAAGAACGAGGCATGATAATGCTCAGTGTATTAGTATTAATTCACCGCGAAATATTTTCAACCTTCGGCAGATCAGTATTAATCTGACGTGGATTATTGTCAACTCACAATAGGTCATATATGATTCGTGGTGGGCCATCTATATTATAAGGTTATTTTTAAAAATATTGATCTACGGCTGACTAGTAGACGATCTGTCGCAGATTGAAATTAAAGCGTTTAACGGCAAATGTGACAACGATGCTAGTGACGACTTTTTTTCATAGTTCAATGGTTAATTTGTTAGAGAAAAACGTTTAGTGGTTGACTTGTCATTACTCCCAAAGCACAATGGTTTGTTTGTCATTTTCCCTAGAAAAAAAATAAGTCGATATTTTTCTTTGGAAAGAAGTGAGAAAGTTTCTTATTTTGTAAAATGAAAGTTTTTGGTCAATCCATTTCTCTTTTCTTTTTTTGTATTTTGTTTTTTGAGATTTTTCAACAAACACTTGAAAGGCATTATGGCTCACTATGATTGTCCTAAATGTTGCGTCTCGTCAACAATGGGTTTTCTCCATTATGGCTTATCCTTTGAAGAATGAAGTTTTGGCAGTTTAAACAACAACCAATATGTAACATCCCATTTCGCCACAACAACCACTATGTAACATCCCGTAACTTTTTACCATATAAAAATTTTCGTTCCTTTAAAACACTTGTGGGGGAAAACAAGAGTAAACACACAACGGAATTTTTTTACTTTTAAATACCACAAACTAGTAGTTTAAAATCTATTTAAACAAGCATCGCTAAAACATTTACCTAAAACCATGTAAAGCTAATAACACTTGAAAGTATTTTGAAACTGTTAAAACAATTAAATATGTTTATTCCATTTCCGTGAGCCATAACACCCAAGGTCAATATCGCCAATAGAACGATCTTTCAACCCGGTAATACTCCATCAGCTACATCCTTTATCAGCTTTATCCAATCGTGGGTTCGTTACCTACATCACAGAATCTAACTATGAGCCTAAAGCTTACTAAGCGGTATAAACGTAAAACATGAAATACACATACAACTTTCGTAACATCGTATACAATATTTTGTTTTCCTTAGCTATTACTGTTCTTGTCTTCTACTATTATTTGTTCGTTTTTCTGCACCCGGGTTCTGAACAACATAATTAGAACGACGATAAGTCCAGCTGCATACGCCTTTTAAGCCTCAAAATTACAGGTCCAATAGTAATAAATAAGGGAACAACACTCTCAAATCTTGGCTTAAAAGATCATGCACACACGGAGTTGTGCATGATGCAATTTGAGATTCAGATCTCGAATCACAACTAATAGATTTACGGCAATGATTTCTTTCCTTTTAAAACTCCAATAATTAACATTCAACCCAAACAAAATCTATACCAAATCAATCCCAACTGAATGCCAGCTCCAGGGAATCAAAGAACAAAAATACCTTTCACAAAAAGGAACCAAGAAAAAAACAAGAACCAGTTAGGTCCGTGGATCCCTCCAACACTAGGGGCGACTAATTCGGTCACCTAATGAAGTGACACTCCAAACCGGGGTTTGCTGAGATCTTCTATCTCCACACCTCGAGCATAACGACACAAGGAGGTTTCTGGATGAGATAGCTAATAACAATCTAATCAAGACCTAGCAAGAACAAATAGATTGATTGAAGGGATTAAGGGAGCCGAGAGAGAACTCCACGGATGTTCAAAGCACAAGGCTGAAATTCTTCTATTAGGGTTTTTCCAACTGCTTACAAAATTCTATTAGAGGGAACTAAATACCCTCTAATGATACTACAACAAGAAATGACCAAAATACCCTTGAAAATACAAAATTAGGGCATGAGGGCTCGATTTACAAGCAAACCGAGCACCTCCATTCCTACAATCACAAAACATTCTAAAATTCTCAAAATTAAACCCAAACCAGCCATATATCAATTAAAACATCTAAAGACATAATTTAAATGTGGAAACTTCATTTAAACGCTCAAAATTGACCTTGTTAGCTTCGGTTAATATAAGCTCCTCCAAACCGGGACGATGTGAATCTTGCCGATTAGGTTTACATGGCTCCATGTGAAAACATATTGACTAACGTCCACTTCTCCAAGCAAGGCTTCTTTTCACAATATCCATTAATGTAACATTTCCTGCAAAATAATAGCTAATTAAATAAACACTGAACCTCAAAGCAAAAAGGGTCGTGAGATAAGATTTATGGGACACATCACATACAATTCAAACAATCAACAATACATCCAGTAAAAGCAAGCATCAAACAAAACCCAATTCCTGTGATGTAGGCCTTTTCAGACAACACATATGCAGTACTACTTACCTGAAATCCTTAACTTTAGCGAGTAAGCACTTAGAATTATCATTCACGAAACCTCAATTTTCTCCACGATTTCTTTCTCCAAAAATCCCCCTCAGCTTCGTAAAATCCCAATGTTTCTCTCTTTCCTCCTCTTCCTTATTTATAGAATACTTTCGGCTCGATGTATCTCCATTTCGAAATCACAGTAGCAGTTCATTCTTTCACTATCCAAATGATGCAACTTCTCTCTCTGTCACAAAACTCACAGCAAACCCTTCATGGTCTCCATCCTTTCTCTACCACCCTCTCTCCTTCTCTCACAAAAACTCATAGCAAGGCAGCACCATTAGAGAATCATCTCTCTCTCAAACAAAATCACTAGAGTTTCCCCATTGTCTTTCCAAAACTCCCAACCTCAATCCGTCTTCACTATTTATAGACCACTCATAGCATCTCTTCACCGTCCCATGAAGGTGAAGAGCCAAGGGATGAAACCTTTCAACATCCAGATTTGTCCAATGGCCAATCTAGAAGGTTTGAAGCGATAGCATTTTCATTTCTGGCAACTTTCTAGATCACCAATCGATCGACCGCCAGCCAATCGATCAATCGCAGATTTCTTGTTCCATATTGCAAGTCAATGAGGCAGACGATCGACACTGCTGACCATCGACCTCCACAAACGTCTGCAGTTTAATTCACCTGATTATGTATATATACACGTTATTCCATGTATACATTGCAACCATAATTCCATAACGTAATATATATATATATACTTATATATACCTTGCAACCATAACCTGAGGGCTTAATTGTAATTGTAATATCTTCCATGCAACTTCATCTTCTCCAAACCAGTATGCACTAAATCCATATATATATATATATATATATGAACATCTATATTATCTAAACTATCTTTAAGCTTATATTATATGTTCCACTATTCTTTCTTCACTTTTATCTAAGTCAATTTCCAACAAATGTTAAGAATATTATTATTCTGAACCTTTCAATCCTTACTATATCTATACTATATCCAAATATATCCAATGACATTATCTCCTATCAATACCTTAACAAAAGCTTTTATCTGTCACCTCCAATTTCACTAACTATAATTCACTAATCCAGTTTTAAAACACCGAACAATTCTCTATTAACCTTAATCATTCCTCTAAGCAAAATAATCTAGGTATCATGGCTCACTTTATCCAAATATGTTTCACTTGACTAATATCTTAAATTACACACATTTATTCCAATAAATCTTAAATAATCCTTCTAAGCTTAATATGAACCAAGTTCCTGGTATCATAATTCACTTCTTCCAAATATGTTTATCTTGATCAATACCTTAATCATCCATTTTAGCTCCAAAAACCCAAGAATTATCACTTAAATCGTATGCTAAGCATAACAAAATTTCATGATATTACACATTACCTCTTTGCTCCTTAATTAGTGTTTTTGTAAGTAACGTAATGAATTCATATAGTCCACCATTTCATTTAATCAATGGTAATAAACTCCTATAAATACTTCCATCAAATAGTTTTCTATCTTACTCTGCTTTCTTCTTGCCTTCCTCTATAGTGTGCAATCCATTAGATACAATGCCAATGTTAGTTTTTCAGTCAAAGTTCCTCCTGGCGATTACAATGACAATTCAATTCACTATGCTACTAGAAGCTTGAACAGGGCAGCTGCTTAGATTATGAAACTTTTCTTGTGGTTCCCTCCCATCCTTTGGATTTTTGAACCCATTCCTAAGTTTGTTATTATGCTATGTTCTTTGTTCTAAATTTCCTTGACACCACCACTACTTTAACGAGGAAACATCTTTGCCACATGAACGAAGAGGAGGAGGTGGAAGCCAATGGCGATAACGTGTGTTCTCTACTAGATCAATTACCTTATTTAGGCTTAATTCATATTTGGACTTTTTGGGTTACGATTTAGGTTAGTTATTGGTTTTTAGCTCGTTTGATTCTTAGATCAGTTTCTATCTTATTTATGAGTTTCAAAAATTATTCTGAGAATTTAAGAATCTTACTTATGAGAACATTATAGCTAGGCTGACTATTGATTGCAAATTTCTCATATTTTTAGACTTTGGTGGTGTAGACCTAGTTGAGGTAGGGGCTCATTTTTATGTCTGCATTGCATGGTTTTCGTAAAAGAATATTTTAAGGCCTCATATATATATGTATATATTTTTGCTAAACAAACTTTTATTCAGTATACACATGCATTTTACTAATCTTGTTAGTCGTATGAACTAAGTTTGAATGACCCTGAGAGGTACTATTTTATTATGCATATTATACATATAACCTACCAAGGTTTAAAGTTTTGAAATTTTGAATTAGAAATTATTTTCCTCTAAATTAGAATCTTATCACAAATTAAAATTCGAATTTCATAACCTAATCTAAAATTCTATACCTAAAACTCCTCTAAGCGTGTGAAAAATTCAATTTCAATAGCCCTATCTGTAATACCGAGAAATTTTATACGAACAATTTAATTAATAAGTCAATTTAGAATTTGTAGGGAAAAATTAATATCACGATTTATTATTTTAAATGAAGGATTTAAAATATTAGAATTATTAAATAAAATATTGGAATTAAGAAAGTTAAAATAAATTATTTTTTTATAAAGAATAAAATAAAATAAAAGTTTTTGAAGAATAAGGAAAACCGAGTGTATTAAAATTAGTAAAGAATAATGGGTAATAATCTATAGTTAAGGAAAGCTTTAAGTATTGATTTAATATTTTATATTTTTTATTAAGAAAGTATCTTATGAGGAAGGACCAGAAACAAGATGGACCATTGGATGGGATCTAGTGTAACAACCCGATTTTTATTTACTTTAAAATCGCTGAAATTTAAAACTTTTTCTTTTATAAAGTTAGAGTAAGACTTTTCTTTATAAAACCCGATCGTTAAAACTCTTTACTTAAAACACTTATCAATTTCAGCAGAAGTAATTAAATCCTTTTTATTACATATACGGACCCAATCGTTTTCTAAGTCACAATGTTCCCCCATATCTTACACCTTTATAACGCTTATCCTAAGTCCTTGTACAAACTAGTGTAACTCATGTTCACTTTTGCTCACACAATTTAAGGTAAGTCATGATAACACTTTAATTAACCTTCATTCACCATAACAATTTCCCTACAGTCGAAACTGAGTGAATCCTATTATCTTGCATATCTGCATTTTGTAAGTAAGGTCCTCGTCATAAAGGCTCTTTTTTAACTCTATCCCCATCATTGTAGTCACATCCTTGATTTTCTTGATTGAGTCTCACCAGAGATAGAGAACTTAAACCAAATCCAATACAAACCCTTCAATTTATTTTGAATTTCTTCTAATTCCATCAATCACTTAAGATATTATTCGTTAGACTACATCCCCTCTCGGAATTTTATATTAATCCAACTCGTTCCTACAAACAGACTAGACTTTCTAATTTTTCCAGTTTATGATAAAATCTAGCCTATGAAGGGAAATAATAACTAATCAGTTCCTTGTTTTAACCTAAATAGGTTTCTTATCCCAATTTTGGGTAGATTATAGCCTAACCAAGTGGGTAGTGATCACAGTATCAAATACCCAATGATTCATTGCTAAGGATCCAAGACATTCTCTTTACAAATCCTTAATAATTATGACTAAGTGAATAAACACTTGACTAACTAATTGTCATCCTTATAATTCGACTTAGCCACTAACCCTCAACGTTCTTCCTTCTCATAATAAGTCTACCCTTATCTAACTCCTTGTAGCTTAGGCGATCTTGTTAAAATGCAGAGTTTGTTTTCCACTTATCCCCTTTTCAATTTATAAAAAATTGGGCAGAGTCTCCCCTATTTCTTTACTCCCCCAAAGCTAATTCCTACCCTCAAAACTCAAGCAGTTCAAGTATCGTTTATCTTTTATCACATCTATTGTTCTATTCAATCAAAAGAACCACAATTGCTTACATCCATTACAAGTATCTCAATTACTGTACTATTTTCATTAACTTTTTCATAATCCTCCAAGTGACGGGGTTGTTGTCCCACATCAAACACTTAAATAATTTGATAGAGAAAGAACTAATTATAATACTTACAGTCAATGGAGTATTTCCACAATGAAGCTTGTGCTGGTAGGTAGTATACAGAATCGGTTTTAAAAACCCGGGACGCTTTGATATCAACTGTAACGACACGGTTTTTATTTACTTTAAAATTGCGTGAAATTTAAAACTTTTTCTTTTATAAAACAAGAGTAAGACTTCCACTTCTTCTGTCCTTTGCTTCTTCTGCTTTCCCATTGCTTCTGTTTTCTCACTGCCTCACACACAACACAAATCATAAATCACACAATTGACAAGACTTTAATCTTCATAGAATCTGTCGATAGAACCAATCCAACAAACCACATTCACAACATGGGTGAATTTTCCTTACCTAAAGACAGAAGCTTCTCTGTCACCTTTCCTCTTTTTCTCTTACTTTTCTTCTTTTCTGGCTATGAGACATACTCGGCTCCCCTTCACAGAGAGCCTTCCTCCCATTTGCACACTAAAAAAAATTACAGAACACCTCTCCTATCATACAGATTTATAAGCCAAGAGAAGACTGTGACAGACGAAGGCTGATGGACAGTTAAACACTTCAAGGAGGGTGGTCCAACCTAAGATTGCAGCGTGGAAAGCTTGCCAGAGGATCAACAACAAGAACCGACTTAGGTCAAACCAGTCACTCCCCAGCAAACCAGGCTCCCTCGTCTCCTCCAATCGCTCTTGCAACTCCTCCAGTCAACGCTGAACCCATCCACAACCAAACGCAAACAATAGGACACCATGGAGGAGAAGAAATGCATAACAGAAACAAAAAGACAAACCTAGGTCAGGAAATTGCATCCCTGCGATAACACGGACGAAACGAACCCGTGCCCTAGCCAGCATGGTTCGCGTCCACAGCATGTCGGGCCAACGGCCAGCAACCGGCACAATTGCCAGACCACCCACGTCGTTGCTGTCGCCTTACGGTGCCCCGCTCTCAGTTCCTCGTCGCCTCACTCTCCCTTTTGTCTCTCTCTCACTCGATCATATGGCAAAAGGCAATTTGATTTGTGGTCCAGACTGAACCGGTTCAACGGTGAACCGGTTCATTTTCCCCCCTTCTTTTCTTTAATTTTTCCTTTGCTTTTAATTAAATCAAATTTCCTTTAATTTAATTACTCTCTCTTTTAATCTTTAAATTAAATGTCCAATTAATTACTCCAATTTAATCTCATTATTTATTTTCTTCATTTTTAATTAATTATTTCAATTTAATCCCATTATTTATAATTTAACAATTATTTCTTTTGTAATACCCCGATAATTATTCAACTTATTTGAATATCCCCAATTATTTTCCTATTTATCTTTTTAAAATTCTGATACAAAAGTCGGTGTATCACATCTGGGAATGACTGTGATCAATTTGGATTTAAGAAAGATGCTCTGCGGAAGGGTTTGATGTGGTTTGGATGTGGGAGGTCGTTTGACCATTAGATTGGATTTGAGGAAGGAACGTGAATCATTGGATTTAAGAAAGATTCTTCTGCTGGAGTGTTGGACGCCACTTGGACCTAGAAGAGTGTTGGATCGTTGGATTGGTTTAGCAGAAGGAGTGTGAACATCGTTGTTGAATTTGATGAATTCATAAACACGCTAGTGTCCACTGAAGCGTTAGCGTCCACAGAAAGGATTTTGCAATGCATAAGTACACGTGGCAGACGATGATTGTTGCTTAAACCTGTGGATTAGAGTTTCTATGGAAGCCCACACTTCTGCAGAAGTGTTAGTGTCTACATTTGCTTTGGAACCAAAAATATAAGTTTTAGGGCTAATGTGGCTGTTGGTCAATGGACGAGTGAGTTGTAGTCAACATCCTTAGCAGCTGTTTGCACGTCCATTGTAGCTCAGGCCAATTTTAAATAGTTAGTTTTCCAAATTACTTGTGAGCTACGATTCGATCTTTAGGTTGTGTAAGAAAAGAAAAAATTAATAAACGATTTCCATGAAATTTTCTCCTATAAAATCCTCCAAATATTATGGTTTGGGTTGAAACCATAATCACCTGAGAACCCCAAAGACGAAGGGAATTGTCTCTAGCTTTCGGGTAATCCTTCTTTCAAGTTTCTCAAGGTAGGTTCTCCACTATTTGGTTTCCAAAGTTTTTTTTCAATGGGAGTAATGTTTAAGGTTTTTTTAACTAACTCTTTGTGCAGTCAAAGCAAAACTCAGCGTATTGGAAGTGTTAGGATGGTCATACCTTCATTAAAGATTTATGGTAAGTGATGTTGATTATGTGTGGCATTTGGCCTCCATCACAAAGTGTTAGTGTAAGTTAGAATTATGATGTTATTATGTGATGCTAACGACTATTGTTCGAGAATGTGATGCATGCCAATTGTTTACTATTTACTATTTATATTGTGAAATTAATTAAGGATATGATTTCTATTAGTTATTGGTCGAAGATATATTTTGATGATGATAGTCCTTTGCCAAACAAGTATCCCAACTTCTAGATTTTTAAAATGGAAGGCAAATGACCACATGCATTTAACTTTACAATCGCGTCATAATGCACACACACTTGAACTCATCCATATTCCAAAAGTAGGATATAATGCTTTCATGCCACATCATGCATTGCACAAAAACATTGACTTATAAATAAATTAAGGAAATTAATTTAGAGAATGAGGATTTACTCTGGTTGAAATTCAGTTAATGTTTAGATTTTCTAAGCTACCAACAAAGAAAGTGAACAAGTAGAGACAAGAAATCGAGATGACGAAGAAGAAGAGATTTCTTGCACTTGATTTGTGTTCTTGAAGAACGTAACTCAAACTTTTGTAAAGACATATAGTATTCTCTTCTGCATTTTTAAAATTGAAGTTTTTAATAAATATTAGTTTCGGATTTATGCTTGGAAAGTCGAATTCAAGGGATATCTCTAGATTATACTGATAGATGTAGGAATTGTACAGAAGTACTGTTTGATTGGTGGCAAGAAATGAATAGAATGACGCATTTTCATTGCATTTTTACACTAGAAAACTGTTATCGATCAAATTCATAAACTTGGCTAGGGTATTTTGTCAAACAGATTGAAGGTTGTGTCATCACTAAGTTTTACTAATCTAACAAATTTTTTATTTGATGGGCGGTTGTGTCATTGTGGAGCTACACTCACCGACAAGCACCCTTATCAAATTGGATCTAGTGAGTTGTTATTTGCTTAGTAATAGGTGGTAGGCTGCCTTCTCTAGTACTCAATTTTATGGGTGGTGTCACTGTCTTGTCTCTAAATTGTTGGCCACTTATATGACATTGTTGGCTCTTCGAATTGCCTAACTTTTATTCCTTCTATCTCATGAGGTGCTACCTTGTGTTCAGATCACCATCTTTCTGTATTGGTGTGTTAGAGGAATCCATTGAGTGACCCACCTTTTTCACTAGAAAGGTGTTTCTTTAAAAATAAAAGAGATGTAAGTGTACTTTTAATATAGTTGTCTATATATACAACATGATTAGTATACAACATGATTTGACTTGTGCAAGACCAAGTCGAAGAGAAACCGTTGTCAAGGTAGGGATTTTATATTTTATGCACTGTATTGCATGCCATGATTTTTAAAACATATTTTGTGGGTTGCCACATATGAAAACCCGAGGGAGACTGTTTGACAACACATTTGTTTTTATATTATATGTACATGTGTTTTACATGTTTATTTTTTGTGCGTGGTACTAACTTTTATCTTATATGTATATTTAAGACGATGAATCTTCTTGATGTTCTAGGCGATCTTTGTATCATAGCATCACAGGACTATCCTTGTGTATATTCTACTGCATGAAAATTGCTTGTGTTCATGAGCGAAATAGTAATAGGACATTGATGACATGTCCTTGGGTTTTAAATCCATAAAGTGAAATGGGTAATAGGGAAGCGATGACATGTCCTTTTGTTTTCGTTGAGTTTTACTTGCCTAATAACTTTTTCATTTGATTGGCGGTTGTGTCATCACGGAACTTTGCTCATTGGCAACCCTTGTGAAATCAAATCTAATGGGTTGTTATTCGCTGAGTAATTAATCGCTAGCTACTTATGTAACCCTTTCGAGTTTTCAGATTATCGACACTTTTATTCCTTCTATCTCATGAGATATTATCCTATCTTCCGATGGCCATCTTTCTGTCCATTGAGTGACTCTCATTTTGCACTAGGATAGTGTTTTCTTTAAAAGTCAGAGCGATGTAGGCATATTTTTATTATACCTATCTACGTATACAACATGATTTGATAATTGACTTATTGATAGCTTGAGAAACTTATTTTTAATAAACTGGTAAAGAGGTTTTAAATGATTTAAAAATACATGCACAGCTCTGTAAAGAAAAATTAAATTCATCATAGTTTTGAAAGAGAAGTAAAACCAGTTTTATATGCATCACATTTAATATAACTTACCTACTGAGTTAGTCACTCACCCAAACGATCCATTTCCCTTCCAGGTTAGGACAAGAAGGGCTAAGAGCGCAATGACTTGAGGGTTTTTGTAACTACCCAATTTTTTGTTATCATTTTTCATATTACATTAATACTGATTTCCTTTAGGTCATATATGCATATAAAAAAATTTCTTCTTTAAAACATGTGAGGAAAAAAAAAAATTAACGGAAGCAATACACATTTCAAAGATACATAATTTACAATAAAATTTTTAAAAAATTCTTAACACACTATATACATTAGACATCTTTTACATTTTAGTGAGCCACAACCCATCGGTCAAAATGTATCAAGTAACATAAGCGCTTGACATGGCTATGCTCCTTCCACCACAGTCCTTCACTCTATGTTCACATCAGTAGGATCAAGTTTCTCACCTACATCACAAGATTTAACTATGGGCCTAACGCTCCGTAACATATCAAATAAAATGTTCAATTTATGCTCATTCTATCTTAACAATCATGATTATGCATTAAAGAAAAAAACCTATCTTTTTTTCCATTCAATTATATCCGCATAACAGTCCAGATGTTGGAGATTATCAGTACAAGAGAAAAGTTACATCCTATGGTCCACCTTGGTCAGAACTGTCACTCAATCCCAACTAGGGATGAGATACATCATCTTGTCATAATACCCCAAAGTTTTGAGTCATATTAAGCTTCGGATGAGAATGATAATATTTGATAATTATTGGAGATTTAGGGGATGATTTTAGTATAGAAATGTGATTTGTGATTTTGGATTACTAGAAGTATGGATTTTTTATGTTTTAGTAAGTTAACAGGGTAGTGGTTGATCAAGTGGAGGAGTTTGATCGACCAGTGATGCTTAGTTTAAGGAACATGGGATTTCTATTGGAGTAGAGGTCGATCAAAACAGGTGTGTGGTCGTTCTCCTTCTAATAAAATTCTTATAGAGATGAAATAAGGATTTGAGTTGTTGATCGTGTGTGTGTTGGTGATCGACTGAATTTTCTTCAGTATTGTGAAGTTTAAGGATTTGTGGTTGATCATGGCAGGAATTAAGGTCGATCATGGTCAATACAGATTGTACAATTTTAGTATGCGGTCGATCGTTCACTATCAGGTGATCGACTGGTTTTTCAAGAAAATGTATGTAGAGTCGATTTGAAGCTATGTTGCGATCGACCAAGCTGGAGATGTTTCTGCATTGACAAATTCTCCTTTCTCTAGCACCAAGCTGGAGATGTTTATGCATAGACAAATCTTAATTTTTCTTTTTTCCCAAATCGCATAACTCCTTTAAATGACGGTGTTTTAAGAAATATCAAAGTCCACATCATCAAATTATAATTCTCGTCGTCAATGATCTGCACAACTTTTCTGTTTACTTTGAGCATCTAACATCCTTTGACGAATAATAGTAATCATGTCTGCGATTTGCTACACAATCTCAGGTCCATAAAATTCTGCTTCACCCACTTCATCCCAATGCAGTGGTGATCAACATTTTCTTCAATACAAGGCTTTATACAGTGTCATTCCAATAGTAGCTTGGAAACTATCATTATAAGCAAATTCCACTAAGGGCAACATTTTCCTCAACTTAATTGAAATTCCAGCACACATGCTCTTAGCATATCCTCTAAAATTTGATATTTTCTTTCACTTTGACATCGATTTGCAGGTGAAATGTAGTATTGAACTTCAATTCTATATCCATTGCTTTATTTAGACCTTTCTAAACTGTAGAGGTAAACCTTGAATCACGATCTATTACATTAAAAAATTGTACTCTGTGTAATCGTACAATTTCTTTAACATACAATTCTGTATATTGATTCATCTTATAGCTCATTTGAATCGGCAAGAAATGAGCAACTTTTGTTAATCTATCGATGATTACCCAAATAGCATCATGTCCTTTAATGGTCTTAGGTAATCCCATTACAAAGTCTATTGTTAAATTCTCCCACTTATATTTAGGTATTGGAAAGAGTTGTAACATTTCTCTTGGCCTTTGATGTTTTGTCTTTACTTGTTGACACACTAGACACAATTCTACATGTTTAGCAATATCAATCTTCATACCAGGCCACCAAAAATATAACTTGAGATCTCTGTATATTTTATTACATCTGGGGTGCATAGAAAAATTTAAGGAATGAGCTTCAATTAATATTTCGTTGCGCAACTGTGAATTTAATGGTACATACCATCTGTTTTTAAACTTTACAATCTCATCACTTGAAATAGAGTAGTCTGAATATTTTTCCAAGGTTGGGTTCAACTTAAAACCTATACATTTAGAATCATCCTTTTGAGCTTCTTTGATCTTCTCCAATATTGTAGGTTTCAAAGCAATTGCTGATAATATAGAGGCTAGCTGTAAAGGAATCATTTTTAAATCAAGTTCCTGCATATTCCTACAAACTTCATCTGTCATTTCTTGGCATAACATACTTATAGTTGTGTTGGACCGTATGCGCACCTAAGAGGGGAGGAGATAGGATGGGATGGGAGGGGAGGGGAGGGGGGTAACTTAGGCGTGCTAAATTTTTTGTGCGATATTTATTATCTCTAATTCCTAAGTGATTTAACACATTCAATGCATACAATTAATAACAAATAATAAGAGTTAAGGGATAGAGAGAATGCTAACCAAACTTATTCACGTGGTTTGGCAACTCCAGCCTACGTTTGTGCTCCAACTTTCTCGCTTGGAGATCCTTAAACCCAATAACCTCCCTGATTATTGTTGATTGATACCCATGAACTTCATGGGTATCAATCATTTCTCTTCTCTTTGACTATTCTCAAGATGTCACCATTTCACTTATCATTTGAGTACAATAAATGGTAAAACTAAAAATCCTAACTCTCCCAAATATAAAATCTCAAGTTTGGGAGTTGGAGAGTTACGTTTGGCACTCAATTATAATGAGAAATCATGTATGAATTTTGGCTGAGCTTTGCTACGATTCTCACTTGGTTAGTTTGAGCTCCGAAATGTCTTCTATTTATAAACTTTGCAAAATTGATCGAACAACCTTTGTTTGGTTGATCGCCTCCAGACTGTTGAAATGTTACCATTTTGAAATACAGTTGGATCGGTCATTCGTCGAGTAACGTATAATTACATTAAAATTATTAAAAGATTCTTAACACAATATATACATTATACATCTTTTATATTTTAGTGAGCCACAACCCATCGGTCATGCGTCGGGTAACGTAAGCATTTGACACGGATATGATCCTTCCATCGCAGTCCTTCGCTCTATGTTCACATCTATATGATCAAGTTCCTCACTGACATCATAAGATTTAACTATAAATTTAACACTTAGAAAGAGATATAATGAAAATGCTCAATGTATGCTCATGCTATGTTAACACTAATGCTTATGCATTAAAGAAAAGAACCTATCTTTTTTGTCTGTTAACTTATATCTACATAATAGTCCAAACGTTGATGATTATCAGTCCAAGAGAAAAGATACATCATATGGTCTACCTTGGGCAGAACCGTCACTCAATCCCGATGGAGATGAGAAAAATCTTCTTGTGGCTCTTCTAAGCAAGGCCATTGTTGATTGCCCCAACCTCTAATGCCTATTTACATTTCTTCAGTCCATTTCATTTACATTACAATGCATATGCATGTAAACAACTTCATATCATACATAAATCATGATGCATGACGTGTATGCATTTCATTCAACCTTTAAATTTAAGCTCAACAGTTTATCATCATATTACAACCATTAATATTACCAAAGCAATACATAAAACAACATTATCATCACCAAGCTAACAACTTACCAAAACAATATATCAAACAATTTTGCAATACAATACAACTTACTATCTTGTGATGTAGACCACAATGGTCAAGCACATGCATATTTCTTACTTGGTTCTTATAGATTTCCTCACTTGAAGTATCTTTTTCAACATTAATACCTTGAACTTCAAAGAGAGAAGAGAAAAAAAACTCTAGTGAGGATCTTGAGAGAATTTATTTCTTTCTTATGCAAAGTCTAAATGTTCAAGCCTTTAAATTCCTCAAACTTCTCATTTCTCCAGCACCAAGTTTGAGGTGTTTTTGCATAGACAAATCCTGGAGTTTCCACCACCTAAAGTCCGCAATTAGAACGTGACATCTTATAAGAATCCAAGTGACCTTTTTTATTTCGATCGACTACTCTATTCTGGTCGACAACTCTCTTCAGTCGATCGACCGCAAAACAACTTGAGGTTGAACTCTGCATTTTCTTTAGAACACTGGTCAACCACTTTTTCCCAAATGATCAACCTCAAATCTCAAACTTTACAATCTGTATAGACATTAGTTATTCACTAATCAACCTCAACTTTTTGATTTTACAATCTGTTTCAACACTGGTTGACCATCGATCAACTGCAAATCTGTAATTTTACAATATGTTTTAAAACTGGTCGACCACTAAAATATTTGTCGATCGCTGCTACCCGAGATCTTCTAAAATTTCATCCTATGTACAACAGGTCGTTCAACTCTTATTTGATCGACCGTTTCCTTTTTCATTGGTCCTATAACCCTTTGAATCTCTAGTCCTCTTTAAGCTATAACACAAAACTACCAAATATACACCACATAACATAATTCCAACATAAATCATATTATAATTATCAAAACATATTACACACACAATTCTTTACATTGAACATATAAAAATTTTCCAGATTTTATAGTTTTTTCATCATGTTTTTCTTGGAGTGTTTATAGTATTATATTATGGTGAATGTTAATTTATTTGGATCATATAACACTATTCAAAATGGTTATGATTTATTGCACAATGATTTAAAATTCTATTTATTTTATGCATTATTATTCTTATGATTACTATATAAACCTTTTCCCAATTATTTGGGTACATGCTTGAAATCATACTAAATTTTTCACTGACAATCTAGCTTTGGGCTAAGCAGACAGATCCTCTTCAAGTATTGAGTTACCCAACTCGACTTTTCTATTAAGTCCGCCTCTAAGTTGTGACAAGCAATCTGAGTCCTAAAGATCATTGTCTGGCCACTACGGCTCCTAAAGACTAACATATGTCTAGTGAGTGTTTAGTGCTCCAAATTAGATTATGACAAAACATTACTTAAAATAACAAAAAACTAACAAAACATATACTAAAATCATCGTACTCTCAAAGACTAATAATATACTAGAGCAATAAGAAACATTACTTAAAATAGCAAAAAACTAACAAAAGATATTCTAAATCAATGTATTCTCTAAGACCCCTACTAATAAACCAAGATTAGAGCGATAACAACGTGGAGCAAGCGTAGAATTTCCTTCTCAGTTCACTCTCTCCCTTATATATATTGTATACAATGTAAAATATTTAAATTCTAATTTTTCAGAAATCTAAATATTATGTTGAGGTAATTTTAATTTACATAGCACTATTATCAATTTTGTTTACTTGACTAAAAATTATTGATTTAACGCAATGATTAATCATAAAAATTACAATCAACTACAAAATAATTTAAATTTACTAAATGCCAAAAAAAATTTCAAAATTTTTATTTATTTATAAAATTAGTAGATTTTACATTTTATGTCGTAAGGCCTACCTCTTAGGCTGACGAATTATGTTTTTCTTTTGTATTATGACAGGGACAGAGATTCTTTGGATCCTAACTATTATCCCCCTAAAATTAGAGGATTTTACATTTTTTGTGGTAAGGCCTTTTATTTTTATTTTTCCCCTTTTGTATCACGATAGAGATTCTTTGTCCCTACTCTTTTTCCGTTTTTTCAGGTTTAAACTTTTATGTTGTTCAAAATCGTCCTCATTTACAAAATAAATAAAAAAATGGTAGCACTACTAAATAATTGGCTAAATATAAAACTAAAGCTACGTAATTTGAGTTCCATTTACCATGCATGAGAAAATCATAATTCTTTATATATCTCGATTGAGAAACTCAAGACATGGTCGGTCACATACAAGAGGGAACCTAAGACAGAACGGGTAGCGAACCGACTCAAAAATTTGACTGAACCGCCCGACCCTTAGCTTTTAATTTATTTACTTATTTATTTATGCAGTTGAAGTTTTTAGGGAATTACAATATTTGTCAGGGTCCAACTAAATGAACTATATTGAAAGTCCAATAGTGATATCAAGATATAGTAATAATATAAGTCTGAAAGAAAAGTGTTAAAATCCAAACAAATATTATTACAAATTTTTAATGTAAGAATTTAACCTTAAATCTTTCAAATTAAAATATTTAATTAACCAAATGTCGGATTAATCCTGTGACGACAGCCAGTGAACTTCAAAATTTTCACTTGAATATATATATGTCATTGGGGTGAGTCGACTAAATTAAATAGGGGTAGAATTTTATATTTAACAATTAGAATAAAAATAAATGAGGGAGCATGCTATGAATAAAATATTTATTTTAAAATGGAAAAAAATAGTAGTGAGGAAAAATGTGGAAACGTCCACTATAGTGTGGTATATACTGAAACTAGGTCCTACACAATCTTAGCCAAAAATGAGTCACTCACGGCTCCTAACATATTGAATAAGGCAATACTCGGCGATCGCAAAAGCCACATAAAATACCCAATCAGATTTAAGGATTTAAAACTCAAGGACACGTCACAATCAGCCGTCCTATTACCTATTTTACCATCCCACACACTCTCTAACACGTCGAATGCATGTAAAATAAAACAGCACCACGTCACAGTCAAAGTAATGCATACTCGAAATAAAAACATGTCCAGCAAAAATAATAAATATAATATCATTAAAACAGACGGTCAAAAATAGACCCATCATTTTATATGAGAACACGTCTCAAAATAAGCATTTGGAAAATGATGAAATTCTGGACATAAAATAAAACCTCTACCTCAGTTGGGCTACCAATAGCTAGAAAATGCTTTATCAATTGAAAAATAAATTGGTCTGAATCCCAGGTTAAATCGAAAAAACTATAAAAATTTATAGATAGTCAATTAAACTTCCTTTAAACATTTTTGTTAAGATATGCTTTAAAATCCATTACCGGGATAAGTCCAAAGTTGGGAATTTTTCAAAACTAATCCCAAAAATAAGAATATTTGAAATTGTGTTGGACATCCCCTAAAGGAATGGACGTCCCTCATAGAAACGGACGTCGCTTATAAAGAAGACAAATTACCTTGCGTCCATTTCATCATGTCAGACATCCCTTGACACCAAATTGGACGTCCCCTTCAGTACAGTATTTAACAATGGACGTCTCTCCACACTACAATGGACGTCCCTCTAGTACAATATTCAACAATGGACGTCTCTCAGTACAATATTCAACGACAAACGTCCCTTAACAAACCAAATTTCTTTTCCAAAAATTATATCTCATCCATCAACTTGCAGATCCACAAGTTTTCCATTTCATAAATTTAAAACTTCAACTTTTAATCGATTATGCACAGTTTAGTCTAGACAATTGAAACCTTCATTTTTCCTTATTTTAAAGTCCAAAAACATTCACTTATCAAAGAAAATTATAAATCCAACAAGGCATTGCACATCTAAAAATTAATAGAATCTCCAATATTTTCTTTCATAAACTTAACTAAAATTTTGCTTGTTACTTCTATGGAAAACTGAAGTATCCAAATGTAGTCACAACAAGGACTAATTCCTCAACGGCTTTCACAACATTGATTAAACTCGCAACTCCTCTTTCCTAAAAGATGCCGAGAAATCTCTCTGCACTCTTTCCCTCTCACAGACTTCTTTTCCATGCAGCAGATAATGAGAGAGATTTATAGGATTTTCTTCAAAGAATAATAGTTGTACTTGCTTGCCTAAAGATGAGAAACACCACTCAAAATTTTAAACGCGTACTTAAATGTGTCTCTATCCCACCCACATTTTCTCATTTATTACATGGTCAACAAATTACAATCTCAAAACATTTTGACGCAAAGTGTAATGCCATGACTTTATCAAAATTTAATAAGGATAATTGGAAAGTAATTAGGGGTATTTTGATTAATTGATTTTTTTTAAATTAAAGGAATAATTAGTGAAGAATTAAAATGACGAATAGAGAAATTAAGGGAAAATTAATGTAAAGGGGACGATTTAAAGTAAATGAAGAAATGGGATTAAGTGATTGGTTGACTGAACCAGTTCAAGGATGAATCGGTCCAATGTGTAAATTAAAACAAATGGCCTATGGCTGATTGACGCTACGATGAGAACGAGTCCGCTACGAGGGAGACTCAAGGGAGCACAGGCTCGGGGGCTCCTTCACAGTGATTGACGTTGTCCAATGGGCAAGGAGGATTGGTGTCACAGGTCGCGTATTGTCCGGCGAATGGCGAGGGATGGCTAGGGCTCTGGTAGTGGCTCGCGGGTCTGTGCAGGGCAGCGTCGGGCGTTGATGTTCTGTTGATTTTTGTGTCCTGTGGTGCACGGAGACGACGGGATGGCGATAGTGAGGAAGTTGCACTGGTGGCATTGATGCAGCGACATCAAGAGTTGGTGATTCGTGCTGGACCGGCCGAAGGCCTGTGGTCCAGCTTGAAGTTGGATTCAAACCTGCCCATCCATGACTGGTTTTTGTTGTGTTGAAAATGACAGCGTGGACGAGCAGGGTAAGGCAAAGGCAGGGCATGGCTGTGGCAGAGGCATGGCACACTGTGCCTGCCTCTCTGTTGGGGTAGAAAGGCAGACGTCAGGAGAGATGAATGGCAGTGAGCAGCTCTCAGGTGAAGAGTGCTCTAGAGAATTGGAGGGGTAAATGCTCTTTGAAAGCTGAGAGCTGGGTGAGCTAATGGAGCGAGTGAATGCCGAGGAGAAAAGAAGATGAAGACATAAAGGAAAGAAGGCAAAGGAAGGAGAGAAGGTGAAGTTGTTGCTCTTGGGTGCTTCAGGTAAATGGACATCTTCTTTATTTAATGGAATTTAATTCCCTGTTGTCCTCAGCCTCGATTCTGTATGTTGGTTGTTGAGCAATGAAGAACTATAACCTGTTTCTTTTCTATACAGTTGAATACTGGATGAGGATAAAATGTGGGTTTTGAATGCCCTCTGCTGTTATGGATTTCAAGTCCTCTGTTTATGAATTTTCACTAGGATAATTGTAAGGGATAAAGAGTAATGAATTATCAGAAATATGCTCTGTATAGCCTGGATATATTCCCTGTTGTTAGATTTAGATGAAGAATATTCCCTACTGTCTATGAATTTTTAGGAGTTTTAGGCTCTCTGTATTGTCTGTTATGGAGAAATTCTCTCTGTTGTTGGATGAATTATGCCTCTGTTGGTTTCTGCTCCGTAGTTTATAATGTTAGATGCTCTGTTAATGCTCTTTACGGTTACTACCTTGTTGTATGGTCTATGTGGCTTTCAATTTGAGGATTTATGTTGCTCTCGGTTATGTTGTGGGTTATTAATGGGAGTTGTTTCCTTTTGTTATTTGGTTAAGTGGACTGTAATTGGGCTATAAAATTCTATTAAGTACATGAATAAGGAATAAAGATATAGATAAAAATGAGGTTCTTAAGTTTTAGACGTTGAAGCTCGTAAGTGTTATTAAATTTTGTGAACAGTTAATAGAGAAATGGATATTAATGATAAATGTTTTAATCATGAAGGTATTGGAAAGGGAAAAAGGATAACGATTAAGTGCTAATGCACAATAAAGCTTCGATGTAAGAAATTGAGTAGAGTCTTTGACCTGTGGAGGCCCTACACCATTAGCAGTGTCTTTCCTTAAATTGTTTGTTTATATCTATTATGTTATCATATTATGCCTATGTTGGATGTTTAGGACATTAGAATATCATTTATGTGGTTCACACATTATTACTTTAATCTCTGAGCATGTTTAGGATATTAACATAGTGTTTCGTTTCCTTTAGTTTCCTTTAAATTTCTAAGCACATTTACATTATTATTGGTCTTCATTGAATTATTGAGTATGTTTACTTTGTTATTACTTTCTCTTAATATGCCAAGCATGACCATATCATTATTGTTTTTCTAAATTGCTGAGCCTTCCTAGATTAGTATTGTTTCTTTAGAATTGTCAAGCATGCCTACATTATTGCATCTTTAATTGCTAAGCACACCTATGTTATTATTATATCTTTTGAATTGTTAAGCACGCCATCATTATTGTTTCCTTTAAATTGTCAAGCATATCTATATCATTATCGCTTTCTCTAAATTGTCAAGCATGCCTATATTTATTGTTTCCTTTAAATTGTCTATCTGTCTTGTTATTATTTCCTTTAAATCTCTAACCATGTATATATCGTTATTGTTTCCCATTTTGCTATTGTTCCTTAATGGATAGATTGAATGACTTATAGTTGTAATGTTAGAAACTTCATTGACATGCATCATATTAATAGAAACAAGTAGAAGGTGCCACCTTTTGAGTCGATACTCATATGCATTGAGTGAGGCAAAGCAATTAAAGAAGAAGAATGGGGAGTTGAGGAATGGAAGGCTAAGTACAGATCAACTAGGTAAACAGAATTATTTATACCCTCTTACGGGTCACCCTCTCACGGGTTTTGAGAAGAAGAAAAGAACATTACCTTTCCCTTGTCAACACTACGAGACTCTCTACCCTTGGTGGTTGAAGCCGACAAAGACTACCCTCTCCCTAAAGATTTCCCAATCTCCCGCTCGATGTACGAGTTATATAAAATACACAAAGAAAAGATTGGTTTGGGGCGATACCCATTCCAAAAGAATTAAAGAGAGATATGATCATATTGTATATCTCATTTCTTACTAGGGCTTTGCTCACAGTTTGGTAATGGTGTAGTTGCTCCCAAGAGAACAAATAAAGAAGCAGTTGATGAGAGGGATATTAACATATTGTTTCGTTTCCTTTAGTTTCCTTTAAATTTCTAAGCACGTTTACATTGTTACTACTCTTCCTTGAACTACTAAGCGTGTTTACTTTGTTATTATTTCTTTTTAACTTGCTAAGCATAACCATATCATTATTGTTTCTTCTAAATTGTCGAGCCTGCTTAGATTAGTATTGTTTCTTTAGAATTGTCAAGCATGCCTACTTTGTTGGCTTTTTAATTGCGAAGCACGCCTATATTATTATTATATCTTTCAATTGTTAAGCATGCCTTCATTATTGTCATTTAAATTGTCAAGCATGTCTATGTTGTTATCGCTTTCTCTAAATTGCCAAGCATGCCTATATTTATTGTTTCCTTTCAATTGCCTATATATCTTGTTATTATTTCCTTTAAATTGCTAAGCATATCTATACCGTTATTGTTTCCCATTTTGCTATTGTTCCTTAATGGATGGATTGAATGACTTATAGTTGTAATGTTAGAAACTTCATTGACATGCATTATATTATTAGAAACAAGTAAAAAGTTCCACCTTTTGGGTCAGTACTCATATGCATTGAGTGTGGCAAAAGAATTAAAGAAGAATAATGGGGAGTTGGGGAATGGAAGGGTAAGTACAGATTAGACAGGTAGATAGAATTATTTATACCCTCACACGGGTTATGAGAACAAGAAAAGAACGTTACATTTCCCTTGTTGGCACTGTGAGACTATCTAACGTAGGTGGTTGAAGTCGACAAAGACTACCCTCTCCCTAAAGATTTCTCATCTCTTGCTCGATGTACGAGTTATATAAAATACTCAAAGAAAAGATTGGTTTGAGGCGGTACCATTTCCAAAACAATTAAAGAGAGACAAGATTATACTGCATATCTCGTTTCTTACTAGGCCTCGGCTCACAGTTTGCTAATGGTGTAGGTGCTCCCAAGAGAGCAAATAAATAAGCAGTTTATTAGTGATTTGTACGCGCAAGACTTATGGCTTGCCAAACTAAAAAGAGTAAAAGAGAAAATGTTTTGTAATGAATCCCTATTAAATTTTTTAGTATTGCTTAATTGAATTAATTACGCTTACAATATGTTTTGAGAAAATATTTTATAACAATTTTCATAACGAATCTAAAGAAAGAGTTTTTAATTGTCCGACTTCTTATAAAAGAACTCTTATTTTAATTTAAAAGGGTTTTCCACTATTTATAAAATAAAAATTTAAAATTTATCATATTTTTAATAAAGTAAGAAAAATCGGGTCATTGCACAAAGTTTTAAAAATGCCATCTATAAATCATTTTTTCAATTGTATATCAAATATGCATTAACTACCATATTTTATTTTTCTTTGGTTATATTTCATCACTTATTTCAAGCGGTGCCATGTCAATACACTCTCCACAATATCTACGTTGAATTAAAAATCATTTTCGTGTTCTGAAGTATACCGGTGACAAATTAGTCACAGACGATTAGCTGGCAAGCAGAAGGGCCTTTTGATTTATTCCGCGTCCACGTTTTCTTCCATTGCTCAACGTGTAAACAATAGAAATAACAAAACACTATTGACAACTATTGCAACTCAGTAGAGCTCATCCATTTTCCATCACAACCTTTTTCCATTGTCGAAGAACAGCTCTTTCTTGCATATGGATTCTGCTTCTACATCGCATGGGTACCCAATATCTTTTGCTGGTAAGCTAGTTGATAAATGGATTCAGAGGAAAAGAACAAGTAAAAATCTCTGGGGTTTTGTAATTGAAAACTGTGATGTGAATGCAGATAGTTTAAGAGACATAGCACTATGGAGAAGAAGGAAACAGAGTGTTGGTATTTTACTTGGAGCAACAGCTATGTGGGTTTTGCTTGAAGTTTATCTATTCAACTTTGTTACTCTTGTCGCTTGGGTAGCCATGGCTGTTGTCACTATCTTGTTCCTTTGGGGAAGCACTCTCAGACTCTTCAACAAGTGAGTGTATTTTCGTTGTTTTTGGATGATTCAAGAACAAAAATATGTCTTATACAAGCTAGATTAAGGCCTTAACTTTCAATAATTTCAGTTTCTAGTTGCACCAGTTTGAAACTAAAATTTTTGGAAAAAAAAAATGTAAATTTAACAATCGCACATTTGTTGGGAAAAATAGCTGGAAAGAGGTTTTTCTTTTATATTCACTGATTAAGATTCTATTGTAGGAGTTGTCTTAGAGTACAAGTGTGTTACATATTCCTAGTCACAAATGAATTCTTGTTTATTCTTTTTTTCAAAATCAGAATGAACTACTCTTTGTGTGTTTCACAAACTGTGACGTTCTTTCTGGGTTTTACGAGGCACGGGAAGTGAACGGTTTTTGTTATTTGGCTGTTGAATTTCAGGGAGTCTCCAAGTATGTCTGGATTGGAAATATCAGAGAGATCTGCAATGGAGGCTGCGAGCGCAGTCCGACAGTTGATTGAAGAGGGAATAAGATGGATTTTCCACGTCGCTGCTGAAGAACACTTTCTTGTACCCGGAGTAGTAGTCTGTGGTCTATGGATTCTCTCTTACATTGGAAGTCTTTTTGATCTTGCAACTTTTCTTTACATTGGTAACAATATCTCTCTCTCTCTCTCTCTTTCTCTCTCTCTCTCTCTCTCTCTCTCTCTCATTTCATATGATATTGCAGGAACTGTGTTGGGAATGAGTGTTCCTGTGATTTATGTGAAGTACAAGGAGCATATAAGGAAAGGTGGAGAAAAGATGAAGGAGAAGGGGGCAAGAATGTATGAGATGGTAGATGATAAGGTGATTAAGAAGTTCAAGGACATGGTGTTTAAGGATAAGAAAGAGAAGAAAGCTGAGTAGACCATCTTTTCTTCCTTCCTTTTCTTTTCTCGAGTGTTCTGTAATATAATTATACGTATTATTTCGAATTACGTCTTCTTTTATCATAACTAAATTAAGTTGATGTGAGATAATAATTAAATAAAGGAAAATATAAAGTTTTGGAAATAAAGAAATATGAAAGTTATTTTATTCCAAGGGAAGAGCGTGGAGAGGGGGAATGGCGTTTGGAGATCCCAACCACTGTAGTATATGCAATAACAGCTTCCCTCCTACAGAAAGCATGATGAAAAAAAATGATTATTTCAATTAACGAAAAATGAAAAATTACAGAACTGAGGAATTGCTACTGGTTCCATTGTTATTTTATGTATAGTGATTAGTTAAGATAGCTATGATAGAATCCAAAAGAAAAATAAATGAGAGGCAGGGTTTTATTGAATTGTAAAGTAGAAGAGAATAAAATGAAAGATGTGTTTAAATATATTACTAATAAAAAACCAAATTCCCCTGGTATAAAAGCAGTAAATAAAATACAAATTAACATCCTCCTCAAATTCACCATACATTGTCAGAGTTATTGAGAGTTTGCTGCTACGTTAGAATTATCAAGTGTTTGCTAAAAAAAAATTATTATGCTATGTTAGAATTATCAAGTGTTCGCTAAAAAAAATGATTGTGCAACTGTATGCAATTTTGTAAACAAATCAACAATCTATATAGAAGACGAGACAAAAGGAAGCATGATAGTATTTGTCACAACCTGCAAGGGCCTCCATATAGAAGAGGGAACGACCTGGCCCAAATAGTCGAATTGTTGGACTTTTTTTTCACTTTCAATTTTATTTATTAGCAACGAAAGACTAAAATTTATTATTTAAAAGTCAGGCCCAATAAACATGAGCTTAATAGGTCCAGTAGTGATATCTGATAGCATAATAATATAATCCCAAATGAAATAACTGTGCAGAAATTAAAAAAATAGAGATTACAGTTATCCAAAAATATAACTTACAAAATGTCTCTCAAAGAAAATTATTAAAATTACGAAAATTAAATAAACTTTGTAGGGTCTAATCCTGACTCGGTATCTGGAAATTCGGTTGATTAAATCCTGAAAGGTGTTATTAGAGTGAGTTGACTAAACTCAATAGAAATTTAATCATTTATAATTAGAATGAAATGTTTAAGAATGCATGAATTTCAAATCACATTTTATAAATTGATTTCAGAAAAATGCGTATAAAAGGACACATGTTAAATTAATCCACTAATATATGGTACATAATTAAAATAAATCATTGTTGTACTAACTAAAAATCATAGTGAAAAATGGAGTCACTCATGGACTCTGAGCACACCATGTCATAGACATATAATAGAATAAAAGTGATATTTGACTAGGGGTGTTCAAAACCGAACCGAACCGACGAACCGAATCGAAACCGATCAAAAAATCAAAACCGAATAAGGTTTTTTCTATTAAAAAAACTGAATAAGGTTCTCTTTTGTAAGAACCGAGTGTTTTGGTTCGGTTACCTGTTTTAGTTTTTCAAAACCGAAACCGAACCGCATAAATACGTTTATAGTGTTTTTTTGTTTTTGAAGTTCCATATTCGGTCATTCGTGCCTCAGCCTCTGAAATGATTTTAGCTCCAAAAGACCTAATAACTATTTTTTGGACAAAATTTTGTTTTGAAAAGAGAAGAGAAAGAATAATTTTGTTGTTATTAATTATGTTTTTATAATTTTTATACAATTTTTATTATAATATTTGAAAAAAAATTAATAAAGAAAAAACCGAAACCGAAACCAAGATTTTTAAACCGAAACCGACTCGGTTCTGATTTTTCTAAAACCGATTCCGGTTTTGTAATTTTAAAACCGAAACCGACTAGTTTAGTTTGATTTCACATCAAAACCGAACCGAACCGAACTGTGAACACCCCTATATTTGACGATCGCGAAAATCAAATAAAATAACTTGATTAGATTTAGGGTTTTGCACCAAGGGACACGGCACATACAGTTTTCTCATACTCTTGATTAAATATAATATGCATGCTTAATTTAAACGTGTACAATAAAAATAAAATATAACATAAAAATATGACGGTCACAAAATGGACACGTCATTTTAATATGAGACACGTCTTAAATATTAATTTTATAAAAATTTAAGCAATGCAATGCATAAAAATAAATCCCTACCTCGAAGTGATCTTACACCAATTAAAGAACAAAAATCTGAAAATTCAAATCCAACTGTCCATGGATTTTTAATTAAGATGGGGTACTATCCAAAAATTAAGGTATTAAATTTCAGTCAAAATTTCATACCTAAATATTTTTAATTATTATTTGACATTTAATCTAAGTTAATTGGATAAAATAATACCCAATATCTAACCTAAAGAAGTTAATAACAAGCCAAAAATAGGTCTTGTGTGTAGACCATTTGGTCCATGCATTAGGCCAGACTGCAGGCCCAAGTGACCAAATAAGCAGCCTAGTCTAGTAGCTGCACCATGGTCCAAACAGCGGCCTAGTTGGCTGCTGACGAAGACAGAGCAAGACAACATCGACTTCGACGTAGTCGTTGCTCTTCTCCAAAATCGTCAGAATGTGCCCATCATCCTGACGAAATCGTCGGCTTTCCTTCGAACTTAGACCCTTATTCCTAAAGCAACTTTCCATGACTAAAACATTAAAACCAAAATGCCAAAGACAATGGAAACGTCGAAGGAAAAGTTTGGATTTTACCTTCGAGCGATGGTCTTCCGGTCACCAAGACCTTTGTTTTTTGCACTGCAAAAATTAACACACACACCACTTCCGAATCACACGTTTCTTTTCCTACACTACAAAGAACAATATTTACATAAAAATCCTAGTTTTCGACTAGATATTGAGTTCACAGTGAAAGGGAAAATCAATGGTAATCATCAAACAAATATTCCGTCAAAAATTCCTAGTATACAGAGTAAAGACATAGAGAAAAAATTTAACCTTTAAGGCTCACCGATTTTTGATTTTAGGAGTCCTTCTGCAACTGTTCTAAACCAATAAATTTTTACTTCATCATGTCTGCACCAGCTCCGCGGTCGATTTTCATCGCCAATTTTTTCTTCTGCAATGGCGAGGGCAAAAGTACAGTCGACGAGATATGAGTTTGGAAAGAATCGAGAGGACGGGCATGATCAGTCGCCGAAGAAGAATTGACGTTAATTGATTGTTGGGAAAAGAAAGGATTCGGGAAAGGAATCCCTTCCCTTCTGTAACGTAACTGGGAAGACGTTTTTTCCCCAAAAATGTTTTCCCCTAAATCAAATTAAAATTTTTTTAAGGGAAAATAATAAAATAACCATCATCCTTTACTGTTAGACAAAACAACCATCATTCTTTTGTCGCTAACAACTTAACCATTGAACTATGAGAAAACATCATGGCAACCATTGCTGTTACGTTTACTGTTAATGACAACGAACTGCAGTGGCTTGAAGACGAACTGCAGAAGATTGATGACGACGAACCGCAAAGGCTTGATGATGATGAACCACAGATGCTTGATGACGACAAACTATGGAGGCTTGATGATGATGAATGAAGACGTCCAAAGCAACAGCAACGGACGATGTCTGTCAGAATTTTTTGGTCAAGGATCGTCGAACGGAGACGTCCAAGGTAGCAACAATGGGAGACGTCCTTCAAAATTCATCGGCCAAGAACTGTCAAATAATAATTCAATAGACTGACAAAGGACATCAATTATCGAGGGACGTCTGTCGTGCTCGTTGGAACGATGGTTCATGGCCATTTGATCGAGAACGGATGTCCCTCGATCGGAATGGACTGCTAGAATGGAGTTTGTCATTTTCCAAATGGCGATGACAAACATCCCTAGTTTCACAACAGACATCCCTCGACTTAAGATTACGTCGTTCAGGATGCAACAAACATCCATCTTTGGCCGATAGACGTCTGTTGTATGTTCATCGGACTTCTCTAAACGTTACATCAATTATTGGGGGATGTCCGTCGTGCCCGTTGGAATGATAGTTCATGGTCGTTGGATTCTACTACGCCTCACCAATCCTATTAAAACCCCATCTACACCTCTTATCCATTGCCATGTGTAAAGTAGAAGACATGGAGGAATCACCTAAACACAGCTACCACGAGATATGCTTTTCCATCGCAGCACGGGACATCCACGTCCATGCATGTAGCATCCGTTATCCCACTTTTAACGTCTATCAGTTTCTTCATTGCAAGGGACGTCCAGGACATCCGTCGCCTTCACATTTTAGTCATCTGTCAGTTTCTTCGCTGCAACGGATGTTCATTCCTCATGAGGGATGTCCGTCGCCTTCATATTTTAGTCATTCGTCAATTTCTTCGTTGTAACGAACGTCCGTTCCTCATACAAGACGTCCGTCGCATTCACATTTTATTCATCCGTCAGTTTCTTTGCTACAATTGACGTCTTTTTCTCATGAGTGTTAGCCTTTTTGCTAGGCTAAGTTGTATTTTGATGATGACTAAAATGTTGATTAATTTATTAAATCAATAAGTTGTATTTTGTGTTATATTTTATATGTTCTGAATATTATTCTTATCGTTTTTATCATAATATTTATATCTGTGTATATTGAAAATACCCTCACAATGGGTCTTATTAATGTTCTAACATGTTTATTTGAGTTCATGTAGTGTTGGATATCTTTTAGGGACTCAATATAGTTCAAGGGCAGATTTGGAGTGAAGTGGGGATGAGTCTGCGGAAGCCATTTTGCGTCCCCAAACTAAACTGTGTAGATGCAGATGAAGCGGATGCAGTGGAAGCAAATATTTGCGTCCGATTTGAATCTGTCATTTTCAGGGTGTTTTGCGGATGCAGCGGATGACATATGCGGATGCAGCGGATGCATCCTAAACTGGTGAATAGTGACTTGCGAATGCATCGGATGACAGATGCGGATGCAAATCTGCGTCCTAAACTGGGTGAACAGTGACTTGCGGATGCAAAAACTATGACTTGCGGATGCAGGGAACGCGAAATTCTGCGTCCTAAACTCCAAATTTCTACACAACAGCTATATTTTCAACGGGAAAATTCCAATGGTCATGCGGACAATAGATGCGGATGCTGAGGACGTCCGGAAGCGGTAGTGGCAGTGTCTATAAATGTGGGTTCATTCAAAGCTGTCAACAACCAAGGAATCGAATATTCGAGGCGAAGCGCTAGCAAAATCAATACTCGAATACTACTCTGTGAGCTTTTAATTGTGTTGTAAATCCAATTCTCCCTATTCTGAACTTGTGAGTTATATTTTGCGAGAATTCGGATTAGCTAGATTTAAGCTTAAATTTCCGAGTTTAGTATTGTGCTTGATTGTAAAGGGTGATTCCCTAAGAATTCATCATACGAGGGTGACAACCCGAAACACATATAGGCTCGATTGAACGCCCGAAAGTTCAATCATAAGGTGACGCCCCGCAATAGTCAAATTTAGGGTGACGACTCGTAAGAGTCTAAGGTTGACGACCTTATAATTAGTCAAGGGTGACGCCCCGTTTAATATTGTATCTCCAAGTAGAACTTGGAGCGCGGACGTAGGCTAGTTTGCCGAACCGCGTAAACAAATATTGCGTGCACTTCTCTAACCTTTATTCTTTACATTAGTGCATATATTTGTTATCGATATTTTAATTATATGCATTAAATCACTTAGGGTAATTAGATATTAAAATATCGCACGAAAATATTAGAAATGCTATATTCACCCCCCCCCCCCCTCCCCCTCTATAGGCATGTATCGATCCTTCAATTGGTATCAGAGCGAGTATTTAAATTTTTGTGTGATATTTTGTTGATTGTGCACATTGCTATAAATTTTTGAATTTCATTGTTGAAATTTACTTAAATATCATTGAATTGTAGTCATATATATATATATATATATATATGCACATTATGGACTCCAATATGTACGAATTAGGACAATGCACATCTACACCTCCACATTTTGATGGTTGTAATTATTTGTATTGGAAGTGTAGAATGGAAATATTTGTACAATCTATTGGTTACTTTTTATGGAAAATCATTGAAAAGGTAAAAACTCTTCCTAGACCAACTTGTGAATTCAATGATTTAGATAACGAAATTGGAACTTAAATGCTAAAGCTATGAATATCTTATTTAGTGCTTTGAGTAAAAATAAATTTGATAAAGTTCAATTTTGTGTTAGTGCTTATGATATTTGGAAATCTCTTGAGCTAACACATGTAGGCACGAATCAAAAGATTGAAAGTGGAGAAAACTCATCCTCCCAAAAAGAGGAGAAAGTTGCCAATACATTCTTCATGGCCAATGAAGAAATTGAGGTAACAAACTCTTCTAGCAATTTCGATTCAGATGATGATAATGATGCATTTAATGAATTGCTAGAAAATTTTAATGAGCTCAAAAATAAATATAAATTGTTGAAAAATGAGAAAAACAACTTGATCAAAAAGCATACTATTTTGAATAAATCTCTTGATGCTCGAATTGTAGAATTAAAAAGCATGATTGATACTTCTAATGCTTCTCTTGAATCTCTTGAGCATAATAGTAGCAACTTAAGATTGGTAAATGATGGATTGACTTCTACTATCAAATGTAATGAGCATGAAATTAATGATTTGAAATTGTTGAATGATAAATTAAATACAACTATCAAATCACATGAAAATGAAATTGATTCATTAAATTGTAAAAATTGTGATTTGATTACTATTAATGAATGTCATAAGCATGAGATTTGTTATTTGAGAATTATGAATGATAAATTGAATGATTGTATCAAATCACGTGAAAATTAAATTAGCCTTTTGGATGTTAAATCTAAATCTATTTTTAATACTAAGGCTAAAGTTGAATCGCTTGAGGTTGATATATGTGAATTGAAAGTAAAGAATAATGATTTGAACTCTATTGTGCTTAAATTCACTAATAGAAGCAAAAATTTAAATATGCTCTTGAATTCTCAAAGGGTTACATTCGATAGAGCCGGAATTGGCTACGAGCCCTTTGAAAAGAAAAAGAATTACACTAATCTATTTGTTAGTTCATCTATTTGTAATTCTTGCAATTGTGTTGGACATAAATCTTTTTGTTGTCCTTTAAAATTGAATGATAAATTGAAATCAAATTATGGATCTAAATTTGTCTATTCTTTGAATTTGAACTCTAAATTTAAATCAAATGCTAATTCAAAATTAGTTTATCCTTTGGATGCAAAGTCTAATTTAAATTCTAAATTTAACTTAAATTCTAAATTTGTGTGGGTTCCTAAAGGAACCAAACCTATAACAAAAGGACCCAAAATGGTTTGGGTACCGAAAATTGCAAAATGATTTTTGGTTGTAGGTTGGAGATTCTCCCAAGGAGCTTGAAAGGTAATTGGATACTTGAATATCCAACAAAAGGGGGAGAAGCTTCAAAGAATGCCTCAAATGCGGTAAATGAAAACAAACATCGTAGAGGTACACAATCTCTTTGTTATAATTGAATTTAAGTGTGAATTTGATTTGGATTAGAATTTAGAGTTTGATTGATTAGAATGGATTATATTATGTATTGATTCAATCTTTATTTTTCTTGGAATTAAAGCATAGATTGATTCAATTCTATTGTTCTATTCTTGATTTGGGATTGAAAGTGTTTTAACTTTGATTAGTACATAATCTCCTTGGATTAGTAGAATATTTTTTTTTAATTCATTGTTAGCTAAATCTTTTTGTATATATAGGTTGAAATATGTTTTATTCATTCACTTAGTATTTTGTTGAATGGTTCCAACAATTAGATTATAAATTACATATCTTTGATTTAGGATTTCATTGAAATAAATTGATTTTATTTTTGGAGTGAATGGATAATATCATAGGTAGTAAATTTGATTATTCCTTCACTTGATATCTAGGAATTGAGATGTCCTTATATTCCTTCAATCTATATTTTGATGATTTGTATTCCAACAACTTAGTCTATAAATTGAACATGCTAATGCAAATATTGGATTGTTGGATGCTAAGTTGGATGATTGTTTGGAATAAATTGCTTTATCTTTTTGACAGTGTATTTCTTCCATGAATTAAAATTAGCTTGATATAAGAGGAGAAGTGTAGAAAATTTTTAACTATGATGTTTTGTTGTTTTCTCCCTTGAATTGAATTTTAATAATGAAATAGAGGGAGAAAATAGAATTGTAGAGAAATCATTGACTTGTTTTAAAATGTTGATTTCAATTATAATTTTAGATAGATTTTGCTTCCGCTAAGCTACACTTTGATGTTTCTCTCTTGTTCTTAAATTGATTAATTCTAAGAGGGTGAAAAGTAGTTTTATATAAAACTTATTAATTTATTTTTCAAATAGATTTTATATTGATAAACATGAAAACTCCAATAGTATCCTTAATCTTAAAATTGGTTAGTCATCTATTGGGTTTGTTTCTTGGCGATCTATCTTAATTGTGGATTCATTAATATCTTAGATTTTTGACATCATAAGAATGAATCTCTATTCACTAAATGGATTGTGATTTCTTGGAGCATGATTCATGATGTTTATTTTTTATGATTGAAGATTGTATCCAACAATTTGATCTCTAGATTGCAAATATTACTTTGAATTGGATGTAAATCTTCAATTGATATTTTTGGGTTTCAAAATTGTATTCCAACAAGTGAACTTCTATTTTGAATATATTGAATTGTTTAGATTGTTGGATACTCAATTTTTGACTTGTGTATTTCTCTCTTGAACTAAAAATTAACTATTGATATAGGGAGAGAAAAATACAAAAGTTTTATTTTTGCTAAATTGTGTTTTCCCTTTGGACTAATTTTGCTATAGATAAATAGGGGAGTCACAAATTGATTTGACTATTGTTTTGTTCTAAAGTTTTAATTTCTCCCTTGAATTGAAATTAGATTGATATAAGGGGAGAATAGTAGAAAAGTTGTTAATTATGATTTTTGTTAATTTCTCCATTGAATTGAATTTGAATAACGAAATAGGGGGAGAAAATATAATTGTATTAAGATTATTGACTTGGCCTTGAAATGTTGATTCTAATTATAATATTTGATAAATTTTACTTTCACTATGTTAAACTTTGACATTTCTCCATTGGTTGTAAATTGAACAATAAAATAGATAGAGAAAATAAATTATTTAGAGATTTTTGTTTTCATTTTTCTAACTTAGTTTCTCCTTTGATATAAACTTTGTACATGGGGAAAATAGAGATGTTAAATTTGATTGGAGATCTTTGATTTACTTTTGAAAATTGTACAAGGATTTTGACTTTTGATAAATTTACTTCCGTTTGTGTTTAAACTCTGAACTTTCCCTTATGAATTGATGTTGCTATTTAGATCATTGATATAAGGGGAGAAGATCAATTTATATTAAGTTTATTGACTTGCTCTTAAATGTTGATTTTAATTTGTAGTTTTTGATAAACTTGCTTTCACTTATTGTTAAACTTTGACAATTATCTTTTGAATTGATTTTTAACTTTAAAAAAATGAGAAAGATATTTGTATAGATATAATTGTTTAAAAAAAAAATTAGAATTCTCCTTTGGGTTAAATGTGTGCATGGATAAAAGAGGAGAAAATGAAATTGATAGGAGATAATTGATTTGTCTTGACTTTTGTTTTTCCCCACTAAAACTCATATGTTGAATATTGTTAATTGATTTAGGGGGAGAAATTAAAATTGTTTGATTCAACTTGTATTTTCCCAAATGTTTTCAATTTTTTGATTTGAAAGAGAAAATAACTTTTGTAGTTGTTTTTCAAATTGATATAATTATTTATTTTTTGTTTGAAATCTCTAAAGTGATATCAATAATTGTTTTGTTTTAAACTTCTACAATTGGTATCTATCTTGGATTTCCATCCTCAATGTTTTAATTGTACGCAATGATTTAGGGGGAGAGAAATGGTTTTTCACTTGAATAACTTTGAAAGATAGAGTATATCAATTAGTATCTTTGCAATTGGATTTCATTTCTTCAATTGATATCATCAATTTCTCTATGCTTTGAACTTTTTAAATTGGTATCAATCTTTGTTATTATGATTGAATTTCAACAATTGAAATTATCAGACTAATTTTTTTTAAATGGTATCATGTATGAAATTATCTTTGTTTTGGTATAATTTTTTTTTGGATTTTTATTTGATTTCTTGTTTTGATTCTTCAACTATTAGACTTTGTGCATAATGATAGGGAGAGAAAATTTGTTTCCAAAAGTTAAATTCATCCATGGATTTATTTTTCAATTGGTATATATATTTTTTCTTGGATGGTTCTCTTAAATTCTTGGATTCTCTCCTAGTTTCTAGTTGATAAATTTATAGGATGAGAAATTTATGAATTTGTTTTAATATTGCTCTAAGGGGGAGAGCAAATATTTTAAATGTGTGGTATATCCCCTTTTTAAGTGGTTGTTGTGATTAACTTAGGGGAAGAGATATTTGAATTGATTTTGATATTATACATTGGTATCTCTCTTTGCATTTTCTCTTTGAACGTACCATTGGTATCATAATTGGCAAAAATGATTCGATTTTAACTTTGGATTTACAATTGGTATAATTATTTGAAAAACTTGTTTTGCTTCAAATTGTGAATTATCAATTGGTATCCTTTGTTAATTTATTAATTCTTAAATTGGTATCATTTGTTAGCATGTGAACATGTGTTTATAATTCTTGAACTTAAATGGATTCTAGTTCCTACATTTAGTATCTAATTCTTGAATTCCATTTTTTTTGTATATATATGATTTGGACTTTAATGCTTATTCCCTCAAATGAGTTTAGGCTTAATGAGCAAAAAGAGGGAGAAAATTGTGTGGTTATTTTCAAATTAGTATCTCTACTTATAACCACAACTTGAATTTGCTTGCTAGCCTTATTCCCTCAAATGTGTATGTATGCTTAATGACGAAGAGGGATGGTATTTTTATTGAATTGCGATTGTGGTTATTTCCAATTGGTATCCTTCTTTTAACCACAAATTGAAATTGAATGTATATTTCCCTCCTTTGTTTGCTTTATGGATTAACTCTTTGATAAAGGGGGAGAAATTTGCTTTAGTAGATTTAATTGTTAAACGATGTTGAATTTATTCTTGGATTCTTTTGATAATTGCTCTATGAGTAATTATATTTTATCTTGTCTATTTTGATGATTTTATTTGGATAAATCTTTTCTTTGGATGTTTAGGACTCCCCTCCCCTAGTATTACTTTTTGATTATGACAAAAAGGGGGAGAATGATTTATAAGTTGTAATATATTTTAGGGGGAGTTGAATAACATGGAGTAGCATGTTGCTTGGACTTTATTGCTTGATAAATTGCATAAATTACTTTGAGAAATCTAATATGCAATATTTGTATGCAAATACTTAGTTTTAGGAAAACAACTTATTGGATTTTGTCATCATCAAAAAGGGGGAGATTGTTAGCCTTTTTGTTAGGATAAGTTGTATTTTGATGATGACTAAAATATTGATTAATTTAATAAATCAATAAATTGTATTTTGTCTTATATTTTATATGTTCCGGATATTATTCTTATCGTTTTTATCATAATATTTATATCCATGTATATTGGAAATACCCTCAAAATGGGTATTATTAATGTTCTAACATGTTTATTTGACTCCATGTAGTGTTGGATATCTTTTAGGGACTCAATATAGTTCAAGGGTAGATTTGGAGTGAAATGGGGATGAGTAAGCGTAAGCCATTTTGCGTCCCCAAACTAAAATGTGTAGATGCGGATGAAGCGGATACAGCGGACGCAAATATTGGCGTCCAATTTGAATCTGTCATTGTCAGGGTGTTTTGCGGATGCAGCGGATGACATATGCTGATGCAGCGGATGCGTCCTAAACTGGTGAACAGTGACTTGCAGATGCAGCGGATGACAGATGCGGATGCAAATCTGCGTCCTAAACTGGGTGAACAGTGACTTGCGGATGCAAAAACTGTGACTTGCGGATGTAGCGGACGCAAAATTCTGCGTCATAAACTCCAAATTTCTACACAACGGCTATATTTTCAACGGGAAAATTCCAACGGTCATTCGGAAGATAGATGCGGACGCTGACGACGTCCAAAAGCGGCAGTGGCAGTGTCTATAAATGTGGGTTCATTCAAAGCTCTCAACAACCAACGAATCGAATATTCGAGGCGAATCCCTGGCAAAATCAATACTCAAATACTACTTTGCGAGCTTTTAATTGTGTTGTAAATCCAATTCTCCCTATTCCGAACTTGGGAGTTATATTTTGGGAGAATTCGGATTAGCTAGATTTAAGCTTAAATTTCCAAGTTTAGTATTGTGCTTGTTTGTAAAGGGTGATTCCCTAAGAATTCATCATACGAGGGTGACAACCCGAAACACATATAGGCTCGATTGAACGCCCGAAAGTTCAATCATAGGGTGACGCCCCGCAATAGTCAAATTTAGGGTGACGACTCGTAAGAGTCTAAAGTTGACGACCTTATAATTAGTCAAGGGTGACGCCCCGTTTAATAGTCAATTTGTAAACGGTTTTATTGGCACCTGTAAGCCAATTGCTTAGTGTATCTCCAAGTAGAACTTGGGGCGCAGATGTGGGCTAGTTTGTCGAACCGCGTAAACAAATATTGCGTGCACTTCTCTAACCTTTACTTTTTATATTATTGCATATATTTGTTATCGATATTTTAATTATATACATTAAATCACTTAGGGTAATTAGAGATTAAAATATCGCACGAAAATATTAG
>CM039473.1:12313625-12468130 GCA_022433065.1 Begonia loranthoides
CCCCCTATAGGCGTATACCGATCCTTCAATGAGGACATTCCATTTCCTTTTTAAGTTTTAGTCACCTTCATATTTTAGTTATCCGTCAGTTTCTTCGTTGCAATAGACATCCGTTCTTCATAAGGGACGTCCGTCGCCTTCACATTTTAGTCATCCGTTAGTTTCTTCACTACAACGGACATCCGTTCCACATGAGGAACGTCTGTCACCTTCACATCTTAGTCATCTGTCATTCTTAAGATGGGCGTTCGTCACTTTCATCACTAGTCCATCCACTGAACAACATCGTTCCAGTTATCATGCTTAACACTCACCTTCAACAAGGAACGTCTGTTATCCTATAATACGGGACATCTATCTTCGTCCAAACGATGTCGTTCACCCAATATAAAATGTCTGACACTAACAAGGGACGTCAACGTTCCATCAAATGACGTTTCTCCCCCCTTCATTCTAACATCTGTTGTCCATAAAGAAAGTCCGCCCCACCATGAAGTGTAACGACCCCGATTTTTCATTTTACCTTTTTAAAATGCATTAAATTTTTTTAAAAAAATTGATAAACGACTAAGATCTTTATTAAAAATCTTTTCGAATTAAAATCAGAGTCGTTTTCTTGAAAATACGATCATCATTTAAAACTCATTTCTACACTCTCTAAATCGTGGGAAATTAAAATCACCAAAATCAGCGGAAAAGTAACTGGAAGTATCACTTAAAACATTCATTAAAGTTTAGGGTTAAAAATGTAACCTACTAAATCCTCAAAATAAGGGTTAGAGCAATAGTTAGTGTTTTACAAAAACATGTTCGTCATTAAACCCTTACAAAATGGATACTTTCTTCTTCTCTTTGGCCATACACCTACTCTTGTTGCGTTTCCTCCTGATACTCCACAAGCTCCAAGGGAAAGGCCTCCTCTTCTTTTCCCGGCACAACCATCTCATTACCTACACTAAAAGTATGGACGTGAGCGTAATGGTCCAGTAAGGAATTGGGTTCATACAAATGCTTATGACTTTCTTTTGTTCTTTTTGGAATGGGTACTGCCCCAAACCAATCTTTCCTTACGTTCTTTTTTTCGTTCTTTACTCATACGTTGAGCGGGAGATTGAAGGACCCGTCTGGAATGGTATAGTTGATCAGGCTAACCTCCTGGGTGCATACTAGGTCCCGTTCCCGTCAAGGTAGGGGCTGTGCCTAGCTGCCATACTAGACCCAACTACCTATCTGCCCCTAACTCTCCATCCATTTCTTTCATTCACTTTCTTTAATATTTTCCTCACTCAAGCATGTGAGTACCACCCCAAGGTGGCACCCCCTATTTGTTTCTATTAGCATATTGCATGATGATAGTTAAATAGATCATATACGGGAAATAAATAACAACAATTTGAAGAAGTGATAAATCAATAGTTATATGGCAAAATCTAAAACACATAAGGAGGACAAAGGCATATTTGAGCAAATATCGGGCTACTATAAAAGAACTAATGGAATGGAAATCAAAACATGTTCTAGAATTTGACGGAATATCATAGAATATAACAACAAATTTAAGAGCGATTAAACCATGCTAACATACTTTGAAATCAATGGAAATTAACTACGTTCGGCAGCGAAATAACAGAGAATATACAATAAATAAAACGTGCCAACATGCTGAACCTTTTGACATAACATAACAGCATATAATAGCAAGTTAACAACGACATATAAACAGCAAATTAGAAACGAACATACATGCTTTATATCTTGGCAGCGAATCTGAAATATGACAGCACAATAAACGAATCATACGTGTTTAAAAGTTTGACAGAGCATACCTAATATAACAGCGAAATAGAGCGTTTATATGTGCTTTGAACTTCGACAATGAATACTAATCATAACAGTAGCAACGAACAACAAAACATGCTTTTATACGACTAATATAATAGCAACAACAAACAACAGAACATCCTTTTAAATGAAAAATATAACAGTAGCAACGAACAACTGAACAAGCTTTTAAACGACGAATATAATAGCAGCAACAAATAACAAAACATGCTTTTAAACGACGAATATAATTGCAACAACAAATAACAGAACATGCTTTTAAACGACGAATATAACAGCAACAATGAACAACTAAACATGCTTTTAAATGAAGAATATAATAGCAGCAACCTAAACTTATCCAGATAATCCTGGAAGACTCGGTTCATTAAATCCATGAAGGCTGCTAGGGCGTTGGTCAGCCCGAAGGACATAACTAGGAATTCGTAGTGCCCGTACCTGGTGCGAATGCAGTCTTCGGTACATCATCAAGTTTAACCTTCAACTGATAGTAGCCAAATTGAAGGTCAATTTTTTAGAATGCCCTGGTGCTGCTCAACTGGTTAAACAGATCGTCAATCATTGGTAGAGGATACATATTCTTAATCGTTACTTTGTTCAGCTCCTTGTAGTCGATACACATTCTCAGGGTTCCATCCATCTTATTGACGAATAACACTAGTGAGCCACACAGAAAAAAGCACGGTCGGATAAATCCCTTGGTGACAAGTTGCTCCAATTGTACTTTTAACTCTCGTGACTCAGCACGTGTCATACGATAAGGGTGTTTAGAAATGAGATCCATACAAGGCTGCAAGTTGATCTGAAATTTGATATCACGGCCTAGTGGTAAACCGGGAAGATCGTCTAGAAAAAAATTTGGGAAATCATGTACTACTGTAACATCCTCCAACTTAACCTCAGTGATTATGGTAGTGTCAATTACATTGACTAGGAATCCATTGCATCCACTCTTCAACAACTTGTCTGCCTTGAGTGTAGAGATAATAGCAAATCTCACTTTCTCCTTGGTTCCTTAGAAGGTGTGCAGTTCACCACCCATAGGACAAAAGCAGACCTCCTTTTTCTTGCAATTGATGATCGTATGGTGTTCAGATAGCCAATCCATTCCAATTATGAGATCATACACTTTTAAATCCATAATGACTAAATCGGCTTGAAATAAATGGCCATTAATATCCACCTTATAGGCCTAGAGCATTCTGTCTGTAATCAAACGATCACCGGAAGGCAATAGCACGTGATGCGTGTAGCTGAAGTTACTAGAGAAAAAATTTGCTCATTCACAGAACTATGTGAAAATAAATGAGTGTGTGGCACCCGAATCGAATAGGACATAAGCGGCACACTTATTTACATGGATTGTCCCTACCAAGGTTAGGTAAGTTGTTTATTCTAAGGTAAAATTTCCTACTTCGTCTAAGGAAGGAAGCAATCATACATATATGCATAATTATTGTTTAAAATTAAATGTACCTGCTACCTCTGCTTGCTGATTGTTTAAACGATGAATATAACAGCAGCAATGAAAAACAGAACATGCTTTTAAACGACGAATATAACAGCACGAACGAACAACTGATCATGCTTCTAAATGATGAATATAACAGCAGTAACGAATAACAGAACATGCTTTTAGACGACGAATGTAACAACAGCAACGAACAACTGAACATGCTTTTAAACGATGAATATAACAGCAGCAACGAACAACATAACATGCTTTTTATGGAGATTAACAGTGAATGAAATAGAGAATAATATAACAAGAGTGGAAGTATTATGAACAACATGCTCTATACAGAGAATAAGCCCTGAACAAATAGAGAATAATCATGCTTAGAATAAGAGTAAATTGCAGGACAATATACTACAAGTCAACAAAATCGTATATCACAAGTAAACACACAGAGTCTATCTCATTCATCCATACCAATCACCATGAAATCCTTAGTTCATAGTTCTACATTATCCAGCTTATCATCAAACAAGGATTAAACATGGCAGGCTTATCCTCAATAATTGTAAATCAAACATTTCGTGACTATTGAAATGAAGTTAACAGAATAAAGTATCTAAGGAGTAACTAGACAACAAGGTATCTAATAGAGAATCTCAAAAGGATTTAAAGAAATTTAAGACAACTAAGAAACTACAGAATCCAATTGCAAGAGACATTCACACGCACACACTTTACTTGTGGGTAGAGTCTCTGCTAGCCAAGACTACCCAAATCCTTAGCTTTTGTTGATGAACTTAGTCACGGATAGCTAACTCCTTGCTCCTAGAACCACACTGCACGATGGGGATCCACTCCAAAAGGGAAGAAACCGAGCAAGGAAGAAGAAGGAGAGTCGTAGGGGAGCAGACAGACTGAACGCAGGAGGAATGGCTGGAGGTAAAATAGAAGGGCTTACCTAAGGGGAATCACCTAAACACCAATGGAAGGGTAGGAGGCGGCTCGTGTGGTCTAGACCTGGAGGGGGGGATTGTTCTGTGTCGGGTGAGGTCACGTATCAAAAGATTATGCGACCAGCCGTCTGGTTTTAAATCACTAATATCGCAGATCTAGGATATTTTAGACGAGTGCGGACGTGATGGTCTCGTCCGCATTCGTCCACATGTGTAAAATTCCAAAGGCTTACGAATGAGAAATGGCATCCCACCTTGTCCGTACCATCTAAATGTCACATTCGGACATGGAATGGCATCCGCATAATGCGTCTGCATTCGTCCGAAAGTGTGCAGGAATTGGACAGATTCCAAGCAGACGAATCCACCCGCATCGTCATTCGTTCGCATGCTTCCGAAAGTGTCCAGTTGGACAGTTAGGACGCGAGGATCTGTCCTACTTCATCCCAAGGTGTGATCCAAGCATGTGCGGATGCCACATCCTATCCCCACTGTGTCCGCTTGAGTCAAATTTCCATTTTTTCTTCACAGTTTCCTACTAAACTTTTACCCCATAATATTTTTCCCATAAATACATGTCATAATTCAACAAGTATAAATACACAGTGTAATAATTAATTATCACTAAAACTTGATTACATCGCGTATACGAGAAAAATAATATCAGGGTATTACATGATGGGCGTCCAATTTGCTATAACAGACATCCATCCCTCAATAAAGGACATCCGTCATCCACACAAAATCACCATTATTATAATTCGCCACACACTTCTCTTCTCTCTCTTCCCTTTTAATTAATCCAACATTTTAATAACCTTAAATAACCCACTTAAACACTTGTAATAATTCCATCTAATAAATTTTTAATGATTAATTAAATAATCCAATTAGACCCAATTATCCTTTACTAAATTTTGTTACAAAAAATCTGGATATTACATAACAAGCACATTAAAACTTTCAAATACTCACTTTCAGAGGTATGTCCAATGAGAGCAAATATAAATAAACTCATAATTAAATTGTAATACCCTAAATTAAGTTTTGATAAAGGACGAGAATAATCATGAATTGTGTTGGAGCTTATAGAGTGAGTTTATTATGGATTGTAATACCCCGATTTTGGTGTATATTATTTTATGATTATGGAAAATTTATTTATGAATGAAATTGAAGAATTTAAATTGAATCGGTAATCATTGTCAAGCAATGTTCGAAATAAGTCGGGAGTTGAAAGTGGGTCGATTAATATGTGAAATTAAAATTTTAATAAATAAAATAAAAGAAAATTAAGAAATTGAAGAAGTAAATGGAATAAGGGGATAATTAAATATGGGATTAAAGGAATTAGGAAGTTATATTTTAAAGAGAAAATTGTGGAGTTAAATCTATTTTCTCTTAAAACCATCGCTGACTTGGTTTTGAAAATAAAAGAGGGGGAGAAATAATCAAAATGGCCCGCAGCCGATTTTAAAGAAGAGAGGGGAGAGTGTGTCACGACCTGAGGACGGGCCGGACAGAAACGCCTGCCCAAATGACCTGGTCTTCGTGTAAGACTGGATCGCTCAGCCCAAAGCTTGTTAAATTATCGCAAAAGACTTGTATAATTACCCAGTCGTGACCCACTTGTGATGAGCCACGGTCCATATAGTGATTACGAGAATAATTAATAATACAGAATTAATAAACTTAAGAGTCGAAATAAATAACGTTCATACAATCTAGAAAATTCAACAACCAAGTTAAGTGTTTTTGCAGTCATCCAAATTACAAGTTATAATCATCCATTGTTACACTTACCGATAAATAAGAGTTCAACTAAGTAAATGAAATAAAATAAATAGCAGTAGAGTCTTCAACCAAAACTCTAACCTGAGAAAAATAAGTCAAGAGGTGAGTGACTACCTCAGTAGGAAACCTATACTAAATTCTAAGCGCATGTAAAACTTGTGTTACTATTTTCGTGAAAACCATGAATTTCGAGAAATATGCACATTTTTTAAAAACATTTGAAAATCCATGTTCTCTTTCACAAAATTTGGCCCAAAGGCCCTGACGAGGTATTTAGAAAGTATGGCTGTATACATAGACAACTATAGATTAAAATACCATCGTCGTGTATCATCCCAGAAATTATAATCTGTGAAAAGGGAGGAACACTCATGGACTCCCCAAAACAATCACATAGAGAGGTGAAGACCGTTACCGGGCAGCACCATATGAGCTTGGAGGAAGAAAAATGACGGCAATACGTAGACCCGACTCATCTTCTAGGGTGTCATGAGCAAATTCCATTAACGACACGCCCGTGATATATACTCTGACCAGGTTTAGGGATTTGCAACCCAAGGAAGCGTCATCACCTTCCTAATTCTCATATTTCATACAGCGCACAAACAAACCATCTCCACGCAGCAAGAGATGTACCAGGGATAGCCTCTTAATACTTTAATGCCAAGACCGTCCAAAGTGTCAAAAGGATCTATCACCCCCAAATAGTATCCAATATATCATACCATGAAATCAGATGCATGAAAATAAACACGTAAAACCTTCGTACATAAATAACATAAAAAGCTAACGTGCTGTCGAACAGTCCCTGTCAGGTTTTTCATATGTGGTATCCCACAAAAATATGGTTATGAAAACTATGCAATGCAATGCAAAACAACTTAGTAGAAATCCCCTACTTTGTTGGCTATCCTTCCTCGTATACGAAGAAGCGGCAACCTTGGGTACCAGCTAAAATCCACAAACTCGTTCGAGCCTAAAACATATTAAACATGAGAATTCTCATAAATAATTCTCCAAGAATAATTTGAAAGCTCCTATACAAGGACTAGGCTTTATCAACATTCCACTTCTCATTCCCTCTCCAGTTCACAAAATAAAACTACATAAGGAAATGTAATCCTCAACCATAACATTTAGTAAACATCCACAAAGTACTGTATCTAACCGTTCCAATAGCCAAGAGTATACCACCCTAAACATAAAGTCATTATTATTAAAAGAATTTCAACCAAAAAGATTGTAAACAACCATGCTTATATCAATTCTCTGTTTATCACCACTTTCCCTATTATCCATCAAATTAATCAAAGAATGGAAAGTAAACAACTCCACAACCCTAATATCTCTCTTACTGATATGAAACTACAACTCAACATCGTCAATCAGGAAGCATCAATTAATTATCAAAATCTCATCATCTAAGTAGTGGCAATCCAAACACTATTCTCCAAAATGAAGCAGCAAGATTCAAAAATCATTCACTTAATATTCCAAAGCAAGAAGCCACTGTATACAGACTATTATAAATCCACAGTTTGGTATCCAAATTCTCACATTCTCATGTTATCAATTTAAACAGTTTAACAATGGGCTATTTCTTAATCACCTGTGGAACTCATTGTCAATAGTAGTAAATAAACAAAAGTAGCAAAGCTAAAATCAATTTGGCTGAACTCGTGGCAAAGAACAGAGATCCACAACCAACGTAAAGAACAGATTCAACCAACAGACAATTTAGTCCTTAGCTCAACACCGGTATGAAAGAGAATCTCATTGACAACTACCAATAAATCGAAATCACAGTCACCAGGTCTCAGCAAAATAACAAATTGAGAATCTCCAACAATAGCAACATTCAATGCAGCAATCGAACATTCCAAAACAGTGTCCAAAAATGGAGAGAAACCTTACCAAAGTCGGAGAAAAAATGACAAAAGCAGCTCGTTGTCAGTTCGGGTTGCACACTAGCTTGCGGTCCGAATCAAAGGTTTGTCGTTCATTGTTCGTCGTTTCCCTCATCCTGAATCTCACCCTTTTGCCGTCCAGAGTCGTCGGTTCATCTCGGTTAGACGTTGTCGCCGAGCTGTACCAATCGTCTCTCCTTTCCTCTCTCGCGAATTGCCTCTGTCCGGCGAATGAAATAGAGAGAATGTCACACCCCCTTTCTCACAAGGCGTAAACGGCCGCAGCGCCTGAAAGGAGGCTTCCGGGAAGCCTCGCAACAGTGCGTTGGGCGTACTTGGCAGACAGGCCCCGCGGCAGCAGAGTCAGTAGGCACAGAGAGCAGCAGCGCGAGCCGCGCGCACAGAATATGACACGTCAGCAATTTGGACAAGGTTCCGAGAAACACGGGCCACGGTGGCACTGACAGGGGAGGCGCACATTCCAGGAAACTTGGAGCTGTTGGAAAGCCTCTCTGGGTTGGGCCACAGCAGCCTACTGGGCCCAGTGGGCGCAGTGCATCTGGGCCGGGCCCACTGCGCACCAACTGGGCCCAGCCGCCACCCCAACTGAGCCCACCGCGCGCCAACTGTGGGGCAGCGCACAGCAGATCGGAGTTACGGGTTAGGAATCCTAGTTTTAGTCGAATTGGTTCTCCTTTATGTCTATAAATAAGACCCTTGAGGCACCAACCAAGGCATTGATAATCATTGAGTGATTAGTCATCCTTGAGAGAGTTGTGGTGTTCCGAGTGGCGAGAATTGTTCCTAGTTTCTTTGGTTTGGAATCGAAAGAAAGGGTTGGGGGCCGGGCTCCCATAAAGAGTTTGTGTTCAACGAGAGGAGGCGACATCCGAGAATATTCGGAGAGAGGCTGGTCGTAGTGGGACTACGGCGCCGCACACCTATTCGCCCTATTCCGCACGGCGAAAAATTAGGGGTGTGACAGTTGGTATCAGAGCAAGAGTTCGACCAAGAGTTCGAGTAAAGGTTGCTCCTTTTTCTCTTCTACACCCAAGATCTACTACTCAAGAGGTTTTTCGATCAATTCACGAGGAGAATGGCGATGGTCGAGGTGCTTGCAAGGCTTTCTCGATTAGAGGAGTTCACGGGGGTTCGTGAAGCAAGCGATGAGGAGTCCCTACGACTCCAAATTATCTCCCTAAAGATGGAAATCGACGTCCTCAAAGCTTCGGTAAGCGAAGATCTAGCGGCGGCTGAACAACTCACACGAGAGGAGCTCGCACGGGTTGATAGGGAGGTAGCGCAGGTAAGCGCAACGGTAGCGGCAGCAGGTGGCGCGGCAAAGAGGCTTGGCGCAACGGCTACGCAATTTAAAATTCCGGAACCGAAGCCCTACAATGGCAATCGGAACGCAAAGGAGTTGGAGAATTTTCTATTCGACATAGAACAATATTTCCAAGCGGCCGGGATCGAGGAAAGCAACAAAGTTATGATTTTTAGCATGTATCTTGCTGGAGACGCAAAGCTATGGTGGAGACAACGTCTTGACAAGGAGCCAAAGATCATTAGTTGCGAAGTTCTCAAGGGAGAACTAAAAGAGCGATTTTTACCGCTCAACGCCGAGTCGACGGCAAAGGAAGCACTAAGGAAGTTGCAACAGACAGGGTCGGTTCGTGACTATGTTTGAGAATACAGTTCCTTATTGCTTGATATCCGAGACATGCATGAGAGTGATAAATTATTCAACTTTATGGCTGGACTTCAACCATGGGCGCGAACAAAGCTGCGACGACATGGTGTGAAGGATGCGTCATCGGCAATTGCGATTGCCGAGGGTTTGGTGGACTTCAGGGCCGCCCCTACTTCTGAGAAGAAAAAGGGAAGAGACGACAAGCGAGGTAAACAAGGTGGGCACGACAAAGGTAAAAGGACCGAGGGATCTAAAGGCAAGGGATCTGATCAACCCCAACGCAAGAAGAACCAGGGTTGCTTTTTATGCAGTGGGCCACATTATGCTCGGGATTGTCCTACTAAGGCGGCAGCATCTACCTTAAGGGTCCAGGAAGAGAACTCCGAAGGAGAGGAGAAAGCTCGGATGAACCCCATTCAACTAGTGAATGCCCTGACAAGCAGTCAAAAAGCGACGACAAGCGGACAAGCAACAGCGGCGTCTGGCAAAACACCGCCAATGCAAAAGGGCCTAATGTTCGTCGAGGTGCAGGTCAATGGAAAGAAGGTGCGTGCGATGTTGGACACCGGCACGACCAACAACTTTATCTCGCAGCGGAAGGCGGGAGAGCTCGGCTTGGAAGTGACCAAGAGCACGAGCTTGATTAAAGCAGTCAATTCAGACGCCCAGCCCATCAAGGGCACGGCGACACCCCTGTTGAGAGTAGGCGAGTGGGAGCAATCATGCCCGATGATGATTGTGACATTGGACGACTTTGATCTTATATTGGGCTTGGAGTTTTTCAGGCTAGCAAAGGCGACGGTACTGCCACATCTTGGAATGATTCTTATCCAAGACGAGATAACACCTTGCACGGTCAAGAGTGAGAACCTAGGCAAAAGCGTGATGCAATCATCCCTACAGTTGAAGACGAGAGTTCGGAAGGGGGAGACAACCTTCTTGGCGACACTACGCGAGGTCAAGCAGGACCAAGTGGGGGAGATATCATCAGAGGTACGGGCGATCGAGGGATGGATCGCGCCAACAAAGGTAACCGAGCTAAGGTCTTTCCTTGGCTTAGCCAACTATTATCGGAGGTTTATTGCAGACTACTCGAGACTGGTGAATCCCTTGACCAATTTGTTGAGGAAAGATAAACCATGGGCATGGACGGACGCATGTCGAGAGGCATTTGAGCAGGTGAAGAGGGCGGTGACAACGGAGCCAGTGTTGAGGCTTCCAGATTTTACTTATTCGAGGTGCATACAGATGCGTCAGAGCGCGCAGTGGGCGGAGTCTTGGTTCAAGATGGACATCCGGTTGCTTATGAGAGCCAAAACTAAAGGGAGCCGAGGAGCGCTATTCAGCACATGAGAAAGAGATGGTGGCGGTTATACATTGCTTGGTAACTTGGACACACTATCTATTGGGCACACAGTTCACCGTGGTCACAGACAATGTGGCCAATACCTATTTCAAGACACAAAAGAATCTCTCACCAAAGCAGGCGCGATGGCAGGAGTTCTTGGCAGAGTTTGACTTCACTTGGCTACATAAACCAGGGGCCGAGAATAGAGTGGCAGATGCACTTAGCCGCAGGGAGCATGCGGAGCGCATAACAGCAATAACGGAGGTTCGCTCGGATCTTCTAGAGAAGATCAAGGCGGCATCTACAGAAGATGTCGCGTACTTGCGACTTGTGAAGCAGGTACAGGATGGGTCGGTGAGGCGATATTGGCTAGAAGACGGCTTATTGAAAGCACGTGGTGACAGAGTTCTAGTGCCTAGTTGGGGCGGGGTCCGCCAACTTCTCCTGAAAGAGACACATGACACCCGCTGGGCGGGACACCCGGGCGTCGAGAGGATGCTCGCTTTATTATCACGAGACTACATCTGGCCGAAGATGGAAGAAGACATTGAGCTCTATGTGAAGACATGTCTAACTTGTCAGGTGGACAAGACGGAGAGGAAAAAAGAAGCAGGGCTACTTCAACCACTCCCAATTCCAAGCAAGCCATGGGAGTCGGTCTCGATGGATTTCATCACCGGGATGCCAACGGTGGAGGGGAAAGGATCTATCATGGTGGTGGTAGATCGCTTGACAAAGTACGCTGTGTTCATGGCGTACCAAAGACATGCACCACGCAAGAGGCGGCGGATTACTTCATGAGGTTCGTGGTTAAAACATTTGGGTTGCCAAAAGATATTGTGAGTGATCGAGACTCGAGGTTCACAGGGAAGTTCTGGACTATATTGTTCAACTTAATGGGCACCGAGCTAAAGTTCTCCACGGCAAACCATCCCCAGACAGACGGGCAAACCGAGCGGCTCAATGCATTATTGGAAGAGTATTTGAGGCACTTTGTATCAGTGAGCCAGGGAAATTGGGTGGATCTATTGGATGCAGCTCAATTTTCATACAACATTCATCGGACATCGACCACGGGAATGAGTCCCGCGGAGCTTACTTTGGGATTTCAGCCGGCGACTCCAGCCGAAATTGCACGCAGGAAGGAGCAGGGCCCCTGTCCAGCAGCCTACAGGTACGGACGAGACCGGACAGATCTGTTAGAACAAGCCAAAGAAAGTTTGGGCAAGGCCCAACGACGGATGAAAAAGTATGCAGATAAGGGGAGAAGACCACTAGAGTTCAAGGAGGGGGACCGGGTCCTACTCAAACTCACGCCTCAGATATGGAAGAAGGTGACATCTCGAAGACATCACAAGGGACTTCTTCACAAGTATGATGGACCATTCACGGTTATCAAAAAAGTTTGGTCGGTGGCTTACCGATTACAACTTCCCGACAGACTCAAATTGCATCCTACATTCCATGTAAGTTTCTTAAAGCCCTATCACGAAGGAGATAGAGTTCAGAAATTGAGGGCTCCACCCGGGGTGCGAGTGGAATTTCAAAAGAAGATTTCCAAGATCCTTGATCATCGAAGCATAGGAGAAAGTTCAAAGAATAGGCGCAGGCAATTCTTAGTTCTATGGGAGGATGAAGATGAGGCAACGTGGGAGAATGATAAAGACTTGTGGCAATTTGAAGACGAGGTGACGGCTTACTTAGATTGGGCGTCGACGAGGCCTTCGACTTCATCTAGTGGGGGAGGATTGTCACACCCCCTTTCTCACAAGGCGTAAACAGGCGCAGCGCCCAAAAGGAGGCTTCCGGGAAGCCTCGTAACAGTGCGCTGGGCGCACTTGGCAGACAAGCCGCGCGCGGGGCGCGCGGCAGGCAAAGTCAGTAGGCGCAGAGAGCAGCAGCGCGTGCGCCGCACGCACAGAATATGACACGTCAGCAATTTGGACAAGGTTCCGAGAAACACGGGCCACGGTGGCACTGACAGGGGAGGCGCACATTCCAGGAAACTTGGAGCTGTTGGAAAGCCTCTCTAGGTTGGGCCGCAGCAGCCTACTGGGCCCAGTGGGCGCAGTGCATCTGGGCCGGGCCCACTGCACACCAACTGGGCCCAGCCCGCGCCCCAACTGAGCCCACCGCGCGCCAACTGTGGGGCAGCGCACAGCAGATCGGAGCTACGGGTTAGGAATCCTAGTTTTAGTCGAATTGGTTCTCCTTTATGTCTATAAATAAGACCCTTGAGGCACCAACCAAGGCATTGATAATCATTGAGTGATTAGTCATCCTTGAGAGAGTTGTGGTGTTCCGAGTGGCGAGAATTGTTCCTAGTTGCTTTGGTTTGGAATTGAAAGAAAGGGTTGGGGGCCGGGCTCCCGTAAAGAGTTTGTGTTCAACGAGAGGAGGCGACATCCGAGAATATTCGGAGAGAGGCTAGTCGTAGTGGGACTACGGCGCCACACACCTATTCGCCCTATTCCGCGGTGTAACAGAGAACCCTATTCTGTCTTTGTTTCTCTTCAGGCACTAGCATCTCTTCTTCCTTCTTTCAATATTTTCTCTTACTTTAAGTTTTCCTCTTATTCCAAGATTGCCCTTCTAACCTGGCACATATTCTTTCCCACATTTCTTTCATGTCACTTCTTTCTTTATTGGAAAAATGACAAATTAACCATCGTGGTTTGCAGTCAATGACAAGTCAACTGCTATCTTTTATTTTCTAACAAATTAACCACTGACATATGGGAAAATAACAAAGCCAACATCACTGTGACATTCGGCGTTAACAAGCTGACAGGGCGCCGCTGCATTCTTAGACAAAACATCGTGGCGCTGTGGTTTTGCAAAAAAAGAAGGCCAAAGTTGGCCTGGACACCGCAGCATCGTCCCAAGACACCGCAGCGTCATTCTTTTAACTCAGCAGTATACATAACCGCGAAGTCCCCGCTGTTTGCGATATTTCTCAGGCATTTTGTAATCGATTAGCTAACTCTATAGAATTTGAAGAGCTGAAGAGAATGAAATTTTGGCGAAGTTGAAGAATTTTTTGAAAAGAAAATGGCGTCTTTGAGTGTTGAAGAATCTATTATTAACTGTCAACTTGAAGTGGAACCCACAGCCACATGTTTGGCCAATGAGAATGAGGTACGTGGAATTGAAAATGAAGATGCAATTGTGTTACATTCCGTCTCAGCAACTCTACACTAGGAGGACAATGAGGACCTCCGTTCATTATGTCAATCCACTATTGACGAAGACATGGACATAGCCGAGAGTAGGCCTAGAGGTCCAACACAAGCAGAAGGCAGCTTCGCTGGAATGGGCCTTAGTAAAAAGTACAGTTCATTAAACAAAATTAGAGAAGAAATTGTCGATCATGCGTTGAAGAATGGGTACGGGATAAAATTCACCCACAGTGACACTCATCGAATGAGGGCTGCTTGCTAGGAAGGATGCCCGCAGTTGTTGCATGCCTAAAAAATGCAAGGTGAAATGACGTTTCAAATAAAGTTTTACAACGACATTCACACTGGCTCGAGAAAGATGGAAAGTCGTCATGCCACTGCTAAATGAGTGGCACGCATTACTTAGACAGATTTAAAAGTCATGTCGATTGGGACCTTGCTTCCATAATTGACATAGTGAGGAAGGACTTTAACGTCCACATCACACCCAGTCTTGCTAGAAGGGCAAGAAATGCGGCAAAAAAAAATTAACGAAGGTGACGGCAATGAGCAATACAAGCTCATATGGTCCTATGCCGAGGCGATTCGGAGATCTAATCCTGGAAGCTCAATGTGTGTTGACATGGACATAAGTGCATTTAAAAGAATGTACATGTGTTTGGCTGCATGCAAGACGGTCGTCCTGAACTGTGGTAGACCAATTATTTGTTTGGACGATTGCCACTTGAAGGGAGCAACTCCAGGCCAGCTGCTCACTACTGTCACCATAGACGGGAACGATGGTATGTATCCGATTGCTGACTAGTGGTTGAAGCAAAAATAGGGCTTCATGGAGCTAGTTTCTAGAATTGTTGCTCGACGATCTAAACACCTCATCTAGCAATGGATGGACAATCATTTCTGATCGACAAAAGGTACGGTTGATTGTTTTTGCCTTCTATGTTTAAGTTATGCATTTTGTACCAGTGTCTGACTAATATTATGAATCTTTGCAGGGTCTACTACCAGCTGTCAAAGAGGTGACAGGGCAAGCAGAACATCGGTTTTGCATCTGACACCTGTATGCCAAATTTCAAAAATAATTTAAAGGCAAGTCGTTCAAGGATGCAATGTGGGCCGCATCTAGAGCCACAACTGTGAGGCAGTTTGAGAGAGAAATGGCCAACTTATTTTTGCTTGACCCTGCGGCCCACAACTATCTACGTGGAATAGATGTGACATGTTGGGCCAAACATGCCTTCTACTCCATCCCAAAGTGCGACATAAGCCTCAACAACCTGAGCGAGTCCTTCAATCTCAGCATCTTACCAACCCAGAACAAACTGATTCTAAGTATGCTCGAGATCATTCGAAAAGGCATTATGGGTAGGATCGTGAAAAAAATGAAAAGATGGCTCGCTCAACCAACCTTTTTTGTCCAATAATCTGCAACCGGCTGACCAAACTACAACTTGCCGGTCGAAATTGGAGCCCCCAATTTTTAGGAGCTGCGCAGTTTTAGGTCAGCAATGGTAACAAACAATACTTTGTCGATTTGGACAGGCGTACTTGTAACTGTTACTGGTGGGAGTTGACCAGCATCCCATGTGTCTATGCAATCCCATGCATTCACTTCATGAGGAGATCTCCTAAGAAATTTGTGCATGCGTCCTATCACCGGGAAACATTCATGGCGATATACTCCCACTTTCTCTGCCCCATCAATGGACTAATCTAGTGGCCTCCTATGACGAATATTAATCCAATTAGCCCACCGCAATTTAAAAGGCTTCCAGGAAGGCCGCACAAATGTAGAATACGAGATGTGGACGAGGCCCCAAGCCAGACAGTGCTGACTAGAAGACATCTGAACGTCACTTGTGGCCGGTGTGGGGCACAATTCTCGCACGTGCGAAGTGGGAGGCGAGTCCAATGTCGGGGTCGGCAGAGGCGACAGAGGGAGAGGCAGAGCCAGGGGCAGAGGCGGCAAAGGAAGGTCGGGGGCACATTTATGGGTTTCAGAGTCCCCAAGATAGCCCTCGAGACAATTCCTTCCATAGTCCCCGAGAGAGTTATCGAGACAGTTCCGGACATAGTTCCTGAGACACAAGTGAGTCCATTATCACGTTTACGTTTTCAAATATTATTTGAACTATGCTAATTTCATTTGCAATGTGTTCTGCAGGAGTCCGATGCGCAAGGTCCACAAACACAAACGTACACAAATGTAGACCTTCACCTTCCATGATACATTCGTTTGATAGATTAGGTTTGATATATATGTGATTGAACTGTACGCTATATTTGTAAATTTTGAATTTATAGATATGAATTAGTTCCATAAATTTGAATTGATAAATTTGAATTAGTTTCAACAATTTGAATTCATATATTGGATCCATACATTTGGTTGTAGATATTCAAGTTGTGGATATACAAGTTTGATTTATTGTCCCATTTTATAATTAACTGGCTCATTGAAATCTTCAATTCTATTACAAGACAATGGATCGCATTTTTCTCTTTCCCCTCCCAAGTGTTGTTCAGGAGAATGAAGATATAATTCTACATCAATGGCATCATCAAATTTTGTGTTCACAATATTTACGAGCGAAACAACAATGAGGCAATATACTTCTCGCAAATTATTAGTCTTCACAGCTTGCCATATGCTAGTTGCATAAGAGTTAGTATCTCCTGCTCCGTCTCTAAGGACTAGCAGTTTCTCGATTACACTTATCCTCATCCCAATTTATAAAAATTTTGCCAAAGTCTCCCTTATTTCTTTACTCTCCCAAACCTATTCTCATACATCATGCACAAAAAATCCCAAGCAGTTCCAATATCATCCAAACATAACATTCATCCAGTAAATGTAGACTATACACATCATCCAAACATATCAATCGTAAAGTAAATGTAAACTATACATAAATTACAACGTAAATGTACACAAATTCAACTAAACACAAATTACAATGTAAATCATTGAACTAAACTACGCCACCTTCTTCCTGGTCCGTTTCGGGCGCAAATCCTTGACCGCAAAAGATAAGTTCGGGTCCAGGAATACTTTATCTACGTTTTTGAACAACGGATCCTCATACTGAAAGGTTGCAGGGTCATGCTCATGGAATTGTTTCAGAATAGTGCACTGTCGCATCACCCTCATCCCCTCACTCGTACACCGCAAGACGCCGACCGGCCTGCAATGCAAAAAGAACAATTGTCGATCATATACGCGGAAAACAATATTAAGAATTTACATAAGGGGAAATACATACTGCTCTTTGTCAGTGAGAGCTACGATAATGGAGATTGATTTCGGCATCACTCGCTGGTAAGCATATTGAGTGTGCGGGTCAACAGAGGACATAAAACAAGTATGTTTCGGGTGTGTTTGCAATGTAAACAACGCATTAGATGATCTCAATAAACATGAACAATAACCTGGAGAAGCGAGATGGTTACTTACGTGAATCCACCGTAATGTGAGTAGATGGTTTTCCTGTTGATACACGAACACGACTTCGTCGTCAACCGCATAGCACTGCATATAAGTTCGGATGAGTACTAAGATAAAATCTTATACACTAACATACAAAGAAGGCTTCTCATAGTATCTGGCATCCTGATTTGCTCATGTGTAGGTCATGATCAGGTGGATCAATCAAGCTATGGCATTCAACTCCTTGCCCTTTGGCTTCTTGTACTAGGCAACCTCGGGATCCCGGTACAACAATCTAAACACCCCTAGCCCTTCTCCTCGGTTGATGAATGGTGGCTCCCGAGACATATCATAATATTCATCTCTTGGCTCCTTCAGTACACATCCAAGCATAATGTTTACAACCTCAACTCCAGTTCAAAAACGTACGTCCGCACCTCTAATGGCTCGGTGGACAGTCTCAAATTTGCGTAAAACAATCTTATAACTCTCTCTCAGTAACTGCCCCTCATCCGGCACAACCCGGCTAATCTAGCATCTTCAAACATATGATTAATTCCCATTGCTGCGAAAGAGTCCAAATCTACTATTTTGGAAACAATAATTCTACGGTGTTGTATATCTTCTAAACACCGTGTTTTGCAATTCGCTGTCCTGAATAATTTGGACCTTAAACCCGTTGTAACGAGTTGGAACTGGACCAATGAGCATCTGGCTTCTCCTTCTTCAGGCTCAGCGATTTCTTCGTCTTCCACCGCCGCCGCGGGTTGAACATCTTCCACTGCCTCAGGTTGAACATCTTCCACCTCCGCAGCTTCCACCGCCGCGGTTTGAACGAGTTCAACTGCCTCCACCGTTGTCTTCCCACGCTTCAACGTCAATTTCTTAGATCGGGAATACATTGTGATCACTGAGAGTAATTCACCAAGATCCGGTCGGTTTCAGTTCCCAACCTACAATATAATAACCCAAAGAATAGGCCTAAGTTAGCATAACAATATTTTACTCCAATCGTCTCTCAGGTAGAAATCAAACTAAATAACAAAAAATCATTTTCGAGCAGCACAATATTTCTCACAATGATGGACCGAAAAACTAAAACACAGAATATAGCTCAAACCAAAAAATCAGCAGATTCAAAATGCATAACCAGCATTTCTATCCAACAACATAACAGATTCAATTTGGCAATCCATTATTGAAACAAAAACTCAACTGGAAACCCCTCGCCGAAACCCAAATCAGAGCCTCACCATGATTGAAGACAAGCTCGGGATGTGTCGCTAGGGATGCGTCACTCTGGATGCGTCGATCGGATGCGTCGCTCGCTCCCTCAATTTTTCTAGGTGTCTTGAGACACCGATGTCTCAAGACATTGGTATTTGTAGGTGTCTTGGCCTGGACGTCATGGCGCACTGTCAGTTTGTTAATGGCGAATGTGACAGCAACGTTAGCTTTGTCATTTTTCCATACATCAGTGGTTAATTTGTGAGAAAATAAAGGATAGTGGTTGACTTTCATTGATCGCAAACCACGATGGTTAATTTGTCATTTTTCCTTCTTTATTTTAATGCATTCTTTCTTAATTCTTTCTTATTTGAATAAATTTCCTTCTATTCAACTCTCTTCATTCCCACTTCTTTTATTTCACTTGCCGCCCATGATTTTCCCTTCCCCCATTTTTCTTTTCATTTTCCTTTAATCACTTAAATCTTTATTTTATTCATTTTACTTATTCATTAACTTTATCTAATTATCACATAACTCATCTACAAATTCTGACTTCGATCTCAATTTATTCCGAACACCAAACAACATTTCTCTAACCAAAATAATTCACTAATTCTATTTCCAACTTTCGACTTATTGCGAACATCACCCAACGATGTTTACCAATCCAAATAAATTAATGGATTCTGTTTCTTAAATAAATTTTCTGCTAGGAAATTCTCAATTCTGCCGATTTAAGTAATTAACCAAAAATTCACACGTTATGATCCATTTTTAACGCGAAAAATTTTCACAGGGCATTTACTTTCTTGAAAATTCTTGGGCTCCACATCTTAACCTCCTTAAAAAAAATATTGTCCCAAAATTTAAAATAAAACCCATCATACATTAAAAAGGATAAGGTACTTTCTCATCATGACAGCTTTAATCTCCCACGTGACTTCCATTGTTTACCAATAGATTCCAACACCACTTTAGATAGATACTAAATCATCCTTATTCAAACATTTCTAATTTCTATTCTCTAATTACAATTAGAATCAGATTGCAATTCAAACTTAGAAGCTGTAGAGAAATTAACAATATCTACAAATTCTATGTCCAATAAAATTTCTGAACTCAAAATCCATCCTTCAAGTAAACAGTTTCCAAATGTTAGGAATTTAAATTTTCTAACCTTGTCAGATTCCAATCGCACCAACAAAACAAAATGATCCATCCTTATTCATAATTCTATTAACGCAACATCTTAGTAAACATATCCTCGAGAATTATATAATTAGCTACCAATCTTATAATCTTAGTAAACACATCCTCAGAGTCCAAGAACAAGAAATGTAGACTATCAAACAACACGTCAAAGTAATATAACAATTCCTCGAGAATTATATAATTAGCTAACACAAACTTATAACTAGAATATCCAAACTGTTGAGTCTGTAAGCAAGCTACCAATCCTCGAGGTAAACGTAACATATCAACATATCTTTAGTCTTAACAGATTTTCCAAATGTGTAAGAATTCCAACCCAACCATTTTTTAAAATCCTCAACAAAACAATGTATCTGTTCAATAATGTATACATGAATTTTAAGAATGGTTGCACCTGCTTGAGGACAATTATAACAAAAATTTGCCTAAACAGTTTACTAAACTCATAATCCACACATATGGCAAACATCTTTCAATATCACATGAGCAAGATCCTCAACATGTATACAGATTGCTAAGTTGCGATGAAACATTGAATCAATTACTAATTCATCACAAATTTCCAATCCTCGACCTAAATCAAAAATTAATTTTATCCTTGTTCATAAGACTCCAACTTCTAACAATAGTTCACCAATTACTAAACGACAAACGGTCCCCAAAATTCAGAAATCTAAGCATCTTCAGATTCCAAACAAATCTAAAAATAGAAAATGATCCTTCTTAGCTTCTAAGTCTTCAAAGTTTCCAAAATCCATCAATTTACATGTACTCAATTTCCTCATTTACTAGCAAATTGATTGTTTAGGTCATTAAGCTAAACATACGGGCAGTAAACCACCTTACCCTGCTGCATGAGTACACATCCAAGGCGAAATCCTAATGCATCAATGTATACTGCATAATGTTGTCCGCTGTCAGGCACTGTCAGAATAGGTGCATTCGTCAATCCACTTTTCAACTCCTCAAAGGTCTCCTAACACTTGTCATTTCATTCCAATCGTACCCCTTTCCTGATCAATTGAGTCAATGGCACGACCAATGAAGAAAACTCTCAACAAACCGCCGATAGTAACAATTAAGACCAAGGAAACTAATGATCTCAATCACATTTCTCAGAGGCTATCACTTCACAACTGCCTCAATCTTCGATAGATCAACCAAAACACCCTCACGTGAAATATGTCCTAAAAAGTTTACCTTTGACATCCAAAAGCCATACTTGCTACTCTTAGCGAATAACCGATAATCCCTTAGAGTCTGCAACAAGACTCTGAGATGCTTTTTTTGCTCACCTCGAGATTTTAAATACACTAGAATGTCATCAATGAAAACCACGACGAACTGATCTAAATACAGCCTGAAGACTTAGTTCATTAGATCCATAAATGCTATTAGAGCATTGGTTAAACCAAAAGATAGGACTTGGAACTCAAAATGTCCTATCTCGTCCGAAAAGCTATTTTCGAAACATCCTATTCACGAATTCTTATCTGATGATATCCAGACCTCAACTCAATATTTGAAAAGTACCATGAACCACCAAGCTAGTCAAACAAGTCATCAACCCTAGGTAAAGGATACTTGTTCTACATGGTAACTCGATTAAATCTCTGATAATCAATACAAAACCTCAAATTCCCATCGGCTTTTTTCAAGAATGACACAAGAGCACCCCAATGGGACACACTCTCCCGAATAAATCCACTTTTTCTCAATTCTTTCAACTGTTTCCTCATTTCACTCAACTCCGTCGGAGCCATCCTATATGCCAGAGTTGATATTGGTGTAGCACCTGGAGCTAAGTCAGTGCGTAACTCAATCTCTTGGTCTAGAGGCAACCCTGACAACTCATCAAGAAACACATTTGAAAACTCTCTCACTAGCAAGATATCCACATCCTGACCAGAGGTCTTGCCATCACTGTCAACAAACCAAATATTCTCTTGTTGCTCCAATCCACTGCGCCCATCTAGATAAACTCGCAAGACATGGTAAGTTGTCACCGTACTAAGACCACCTCAGTAGACAACAACTCGTCCATCATTCGCAATAACTATAATATTTTTCAGATGACACTCTACTATCGCTCGGTACTTCCTTAGCTAGTCCATACCCAAAATCACGTCAAACTGACTAATTAGTAATATACCCAAATTTGTAAAAAAATATTACAATCATCAATCACCACACAGACTGTTCTACACATAAATGCTACTCCACTCTGAACACCTACAAGAGTACTAAGCATCAATGGAGATTCCATCTCCCCTACCGAGCGCTGACACTGACCCTATGTCAACTCATAAAAGACTCTGGCCATAGACTCATAATAACTACGACTACTATACTGCGCCCTGAACATCTCGATAAAATCTTTCCACTCTATCAACTGAACATCGTAACCGGACCTCACGGCGTTCCACCAGCTTGACATCAACTTCTCTAAGTAATGAGTGACAATTCCCACTTGGAACTCTTCTAGAACTTGAAATGCTTTAAAATTCTTCATTTTTTGGAGTCAATTCTCTGTTATCATTGGGTTTGCCCCACCCTCAAACACAAGCGGGTTCAATCTAGCAAACTCCTAAAATTGCATCATCCTTGTCTTACTTGTTTCGTATACAAATCTGTTACTAACAGGCTCCGCAAAGCATCCAACATTGATGCAATGGAATCAGAACCACTCTCTTGCGGTTGGCCACGAGATGTCCTTCTCGGCGACATTTTCAAAATTTAGAGAAACGGAATACACTTGGTTTAAAACTTCCTATGCATAGTAAAGTTCGTCCAAATTTTTCACTTCAAAAAAATTTCTCAAGCAATCACTATTTGGAAATCATGGAACCTTGAGCTATGATACCAAAAATTTATGTAACAACCCGAGGACGGGCCAGACAGAAACGCCAGGCCAAACGACCCAGTCTTCGTAGAAGACCCTATTGCTCAGCCCAAGGCTTGTTAAATTATTGTGGAAGACTTGTATAATTACCCAGTTGCGACCCACTTGTAATGAGCCACAGTCCATATAGTGATTGCGAGAATAATTAATAATGCAGAATTCATAAACTTAATAGTCCAAATAAATAATGTGCATACAATCTAGAAAATCCAACAACCAAGTTAAGTGCTTTTGCAGTCATCCAAATTACAAGTTATAGTCATCCATTGTTACGCTTACCGATAAATAAGAGTTCAACGTAGAAAATGAAATAAAATAAATAGCAGTACAATCTTCAACCAAAACTCTAACCTAGGTAAAATAAGTCGAGGGGTGAGTGAATAGCTCAGTAGGGAACTTATACTAAATGCTAAACATATGTAAAACTTGTTTTACTATTTTTGTGAAAATCATGAATTTCGATAAATATGCACGTTTTTCAACAACATTTGAAAATCCATTTTCTCTTTTAGAAAATTTGGCCCGAAGGCCCCGATGAGGTATTTAAAAAGCATGGCTATATACATAGACAACTATAGATTAAAATACCCTTTTCGTGTTTCATCCCAAAAACTTTAATCCGTGAAAAGGGAGGAACACTCATGGAATCCCCTGAACAATCACATAGAAAGGCAGCAACCATTATCGAGCAGCACCTCATGAGCTTCGAGGAAGAAAAATGATGGTGGTCCGTAGACCTAACTCGTCTTTCGAGTGTCATGAGCAAATTCCATCAACGACACTCCTGTGATATATACCCTGATTAGGTTTAGGGATTTGCAACCCAAGGAAGCGTCATCACCTTCCCAATTCTCATATTTCACACAGCGCGGAAACAAACCATCTCCACGCAGCAAGAGATGTACTGGGGATAGCCTCCTAATACTTTGACGCCCGGACCGTCTAAAGTGTAAAGAGTATCTATCACCCCCAAATAGTATCCAATATATCATACCAAGAAATCAAATGCACGAAAGTAAACATGTACAACCTTCCTACAAACATAATATAAAAAGCTGATGTGTTGTCAAACAGTCCCCATCAGGTTTTTCATATGTGGTATCCCACAAAATACGATTTTGAAAAATACGCAATGCAGTGCAAAACAACTCAATATAAAACTCCTACCTTGTTGGCTATCCTTCCTCATATACGAAGGAGCAACAACCTCGGGTACCGGCTCGAAATACACAAACTCGTCTGGGCCTAAAACATATCAAACATGAGAATTCTCATAAATAATTCTCCAGGAATAATTTGAAAGATCTTATACTGGGACTAAGCTTTATCAACATTCCACTTATCATTCCCTCTACAGTTCACAAAATAAAACTACATATGGAGATGTAATCCTCAACCATAACATTTAGTAACATCCATAAAGTACTGTATCTAACCGTACCAATAGCCATGAATATACTACCCTAAACATAGGGTCATTATTATTAAAATAATTTCAACCAATAAGATTGTAAACAACCATGCTTATATCAATTCTCTGTTTATCACCACTTCTCTATTATCCATCAAATTAATCCAAGAATGGAAGGTAAACAAATCTACAACCCAAATATCTCTCTTACTGATATGAAACTACAACTCAACATCATCAATCAGGAAGTATCAATTAATTCTCAAAATCTCATCATCTAAGTAGTGGCAATCCAAACACTATTCTCCAAAATGAAGCAACAAGATTAGAAAAGCATTCACTTAATATTCCAAAGCAAGAAGCCACTGTATACAGACTATTATAAATCCACAGCTTGGTATCCAAATTCTCACATTCTCATGTTATCAATTTAAACAGTTTAGCAATGGGCTATTTCTCAATCACCCGTGGAACGCATTATCAATAGCAATAAATAAACAACTGCAGCAAAGCTAAAATCAATTTGGCTGAACTCGTGGCAAAGAACAGAGATCCACAGCCAACCGTATCAAAATAGCAGTAACCAGCGTAAAGAACAGATTCAACCACCAGACAATTTAGTCCTTAGCTCAATACTTGTATCAAAGAGAATCTCATTAACAACTATCAATGAATCGAAATCACAGTCTCCAGGTTGCAGCAAAATAACCAACTAAGTATCTCCAACAATAGCAACATTCAATGCAGCAATCAAACATTCGTAAACAGTGTCCAAAATTGAAGAGAAACCTTACCGAAGTCGGAGAAAAAATGGCAGAAGCAGCTCGTTATCAGTTTAGGTTGCGCACTCACTCGCGGTCGGAATCGAAGGTTTGTCGTTCGTTGTTCGTCGTTTCCCTCGTCTGGAATCTCACCCCTTCACCGTCCAGAGTCTGCAGTTCGTCTCGGTCAGACGTTGTCGCAGAGCTGTAGCCATCGCGTCTCCTTTCCTCTCTCGCGAATCGCCTCTGTATGCCGAAGGAAATGGAGAGAACCCTACTCTTTTTTCTCTTGAGACACTAGCATCTCGTATTCCTTATTTTAATATTTTCTCTTACTTTAAGTTTTCCTCTTATTCCAAGATTGCCCTTCTAACCTGGCGCATATTGTTTCCCACGTTCCTTTGATTTCACTTCTTTCTTAATTTTAATGCATTCTTTCTTATTAAAATAAATAAATTTCCTTTTATTCAATTCTCTTCCTTCCCACATCTTTTATTTCACTTGCCGCCAATGATTTTCCCTTCCCCCATATTTCTTCTCTTTTTACTTTAATCACTTAAATCTTTATTTTATTCATTTTACTTATTCATTAACTTTATCTATATATCACATAACTCATCTCCAAATTCTGACTTCAATCCCAATTTATTTCGAACACCAAACAACATTTCTCTAACCAAAATAATTCACTAATTCCATTTCCAACTTTTCACTTATTTCGAACATCACCCAACGATGTTTACCAATTCAAATAAATTCTTAGATTTCGTTTCTTAAATAAATTTTCTACTAGGAAATTCTCAATTCTTCCGATTTGACTAATTGACAAATAATTCACACGTTATGATCAATTTTTAACGCACAAATTTTTCACGGGGAATTTACTCTCTTAAAAATTCTCGGGCTTCACATAGCAACTATAACATCAAGGTTATTCTTACAATTTAAACCGTAAAATTTTTGAAGACTTTATACTTGAAAACTAGCTTTAATAAAAATGCATAAATAAACTTCTTTTTGTTAAACCATTTATCACTTAAAACATGTCATACTGTAATGCTTTAAAACCTTTACAACAATGGAAGACTTGTATTCAATACCAAAAGAATCAAACACAATTTGAAAACCTTCTTATCGAAATATTATATCAAAGGTTTATTTTCCTTAAAACATTATGACCAATCATTACATTTCTTCTTTAACATTTTAGCCTAACCAGTCACCAAGCCCGCAACGTACAAATGTCTCACCAACTGCATCTTTCCTCCAATCCACGTATACCTACATCACATGACCTGACTATGAGCCTAACGCTCAGTAAGTAGTATAAAAGTAAAACGTGCTCATGCAATACTATTCAAACACATATAGTTTTCTATTTTGTTTATCTGTCTTTTATTTCCTTTAATTATCTATTCGAGTGAGAGCAACCTCTTTAGTTTCCGAACTCACCCAAATGAGTTATTTATAATTTAGGGTGAGAGCAACCTCTTCATTTTCCAAACTCACCCACCCGTTGGATGAGACCAACCTCTTCAGTTTCTGAACTCACCCAAATGTGTTCACCTCCGGTAAGCAGCTACAGCATCAACCAAAAGCTTTGCTAGTGGTTGTACACATCAATGCACAACAATTGGTTCTGACATCAATTGAGAACCCACTAGCAGCCATACACATCAATGCTAATTGCCTCACTTACCATTAGTCGGTCTGTTTCGACATCAATCGAGAAAAAACTAACAAACGCAAGCTAATCTCTTCGTATTCTTTTACTTAATTATCTTTTACTGTTATTTATTCTGTGACTCAATCCCATGTGAGAGCAACCTATTAAGTCTTCGAACTCACGTAAAAACTAACCATTAATGTTTACGTTTATTCACAATTCAGTTACATTTGTACTTTCGTGTGCATTAGGAACAATGATGCAAGCATATAATTCTATCTATCGTGTCTATTATCGTAACCTCAAAATGTACACCATTTCCTAATTAAAGAAGTGAACTTAAATCTAATAAACATACAAGCAATCATTCAGCAGTACGTCTCCAAATATAACATAAGCTATGCATTTAGTAAACAAACATCAAACAAAGACCCCTAATTCCCATGATGTAGGCCCTTTCGGACAAAACACATGCAATACCACTTACTTGGAGTCCTTAGCTTTACAAAGTTACCACTTTGAGTTTCTTCACAAAACCTATTCATCAACAACATAATTTATCAATAATAATCCTCAAACAACTGAATTCCCGACTACAACTACAAGCATATCATTGCCTTACAGATCTCTTCAACCTAAACTTATCGATAATAATTCCATAATTGATATTTAGGACAATATTCTCTATTAAACTTACCATCTATCTATAGAGTAATAACACCTAAATATGAGCAACTTAACAGAGGTTACCCAACTTAATAGACTAATAACTCACATAGTCTCACTTAAGCCATAGGATTAAACTTGACTCAATACAACCACCTTTTCTAATAATTTTCATATGGTAAAACCTATTAATAGAGCATATGTACACCAATATCTTCATTCAATGAAACCCTATTATTTAGCCAAGAGTATTTTAACTAATAACATACAAATCAGAGGGCCAGGAACAAGCAGTGGCATTTTCATCACTTTCCTACTTTAAACTGTTTAACACAATAGTTTATTCTATGTTGACAATATCTTAATTTAATCCAACTTAACAGACAGAAACCATTCCACATAATAATTCCTTTAAGAAACGAGAGTGAAGATTACTTACCCGTAGCACCAGAGAGAAAACGTAAATTCCTTCTTCACAGTTGCTCACTTACATACCAAACCATAACCTTCACGGCCTTTCACATACTGTTTGTTCTCTTTGAACTATTTAATCCATGAATCATAGAACCCTCACAAAATGTTGCATCCTCATAGTAACAGACTTTCACCCTTATGGTATCACACTCTAAATATCTCCAGAATAGTCATCATAGAATCCTTCCACAAATATTTCAGTCACGGTTTCTCACGCTCATCACTCTATTGTTCACCCACACAACATTTCCCTCACTCACATCCCCACTTTCCATAACAAATAATCCACAGCTCAACCCCTCAGACCCTCAAACTACCTCTATCCCTTTAGTAACAGAGCCTCACAATTTACCAGAATTTTCCTAACAATACTCATTAGTTTCTCTTTCAAACCATTTTGGCAAAGGTTCCCCACCGTTTTCCAACCTTTTTCCAACATCCGTCCCACTCTTCACAATTTATAGGCCACAAAATCTAATGCTTCGTCATCCAGCTGAAGGTAGAAGGCCACTGGACACAACCCTTCATCATCCAGACGTTCAGACAATGAATCGTTTGATCTTCAGATGGTAGTTATCATCTTTAGATAACTTTCATAAATGGCGGTCGATCAATTTGCATTTGGACGATCGACCATCCACTCACTAATCGTCTGCCAATATTTCTTTGTTTCTGAATGATAGTTGATCAGGCCAGTCGACAACCACTCCTAGTTGATCAACCGCTGCATAATTTCTTCAGAAATATATTGTTGTAACGTGAAGTAAATCATGTATATATATGTATATATATATATATCCTCATTAAATATATATATTTATATTAATATAACCTTATGACTAACTACTTCTAATATTACTTCTCTTAACTCTAATTATCATCTTCTAACTCTCCAATTTATTCTTGTATCACATAAACAAACCTCGTATCCAAAACCAACACTAGACTCAATATACTCATGACCTTAGTACTCTCAACTACTCGGATACAATAATTCACTATTTTCCAAATACCTTTTCCCTTTGACCAACACTTAAATTATCCAACTATCCATAACTTTATTCCTCTATAATCAAAGTATATATTCCATAACTCCTCTTCCACATTATTTTTATTAAATCCAATATACTCCAAAGTAGTATAGATCTTATAACTTCAACCTTATTATATCCAAGTCCATTTTCTCTTACTAATTCACTAACTCAGTCCTGATGTCATCCTTTCTAATTCCAAATATCATCAACCCATTCTCCAATAACCTTAATCCTTTCCTTAAGCTAATTATGAACATAACATAGTATCATAATTAACTTATTCCAAATATGTTTCTCTTTAACAATATCTTTAAATTGTCAAATTCAACTTCTATCATCCAAAAATTATCACATAAACCTTATACTTTACTGAACAGAAATTTGGGATATTACAGCAACTCCAACGGAGAAATCTCCTTCGAGAAGGAGGGGTGCGATGAGCGAACGTTCGGCGTCACTGAGCGCATGTGAGTGACGTCACCGTGTGACTTGCTAAACCATAGGGCAAGGGCTCAGAGCGTCCAAGTTGTGGGGACGAACAAAACCCACGATGTTGGGATTTCTACAGTGCCCGGGAATAGGGGATGAAGCTCCCGCAAGTTGAAATTTCACAGCGCTAAACTAAGGCAAACATTTGGTGAGGCTAGAAGAGGATTGTGAAGCAAATGGCAGTGGCAGCGTCTTCTCTAGCGACGGTGTAAGGTAAGTTCCCCTGCATTTTGGCTTCTCAGCCTGCAAAGGGAAATGGTTGCCTATTTTAATTTCTGCTTGGTGAATGTGAGATAAAGCAATGTAATAGATAATGAAATTATTCTCTATTGATTGAGATAAATATGGACAGTTTTGGTTGGTTAAGAAATTATGGAAAGTATGAGCATTGATAAGGATCAATAAAGTGTCTTTTTATGATTTATAATGATAAATGTTGTTTATTTGAAAGATATTGTGAAGGCTAAATTCAAGTTGCACGGGAATACTCAAAACAATAATAATGGTAGTAATTGCATTGAAGACCACACGTAAGTGATATTGTATGTGTTTTTGTCTTTGGGGCCCTACATTGCAAGAGTTAGGATTTGTTTGTATGGTTGCATTTACTAGATTAATAGGTTGTGATCATGTCCAGAGGATGTATTGTTGTTTAATGTTGTGTTTATAAGAATTAGGTTCTTTTAATTATGTGTTTATTAGTTCTAAGTTAATGATAATGAGATTGATCAAGCTTGAGGATTATGGGATTTGATACTGATCATGCTTGAGGATATAGGAATGATGCATTCAAGAGCATTCATGCATCATGGTTTTCAAAATGTTACAAAAATGATTTTTAATCATATGTTTTGGAAAGGAAATGGAAAAAGAAATGAAATGTGAAAAGAAACGTAAATAGCTGTTTTGTGGACCGATAGGTAAAGCTTGATACAGAAACAAAATAAATGTAAATAGATGTAAAGAGGTGTGTGGTTGAATTGGCCACTCTTCCTCATCAAGTTTAGACATCTCTAACACATCCAGATAAAGTAAAGTTAAGATCAAGATAATAGTAAAAGAATCGAAAAAAGAAAATAGAAATTGCATTGTTTTAAAAGTGGCATAGCATGTGCATGTTTTATTTTATATCATTTATTGAGCCCTAGGCTCATTAGTTAAGTTTTATTATGTAGTTATACGTTCGAGATCAAGATGATGAACAGGTTTAGGAGGAGCAGTTGATGAAGGATTTGCATGCACAGAAGTTGGTAAGCTAGCTAGGCTAATGGATTTAAAAGAAAATGGTTTGTAAAAGGTTTTGTAAAGTTATTTATTTGTAAAAGAAAAGAATTTTATTTGTTGTATTAAAATGAAAGTCTTCCTCGGTTTTTATAAAAGAAAAATTTTAAATTGTACACATTTTAAGAAAAGAAAAACCAGGTTGTTAGTTGGTATCAAAGCACTTGGGTTTTAAAAATGATTATGTAGACTGCCAACCAACACAAGCTTCAACGTGGAAATGCTTCATTAACTGTAAGTGTGTTGACCATTTTACAAATTAATTGTCAAATTATTTTATAAAAAATTTCAGTAAGAATTTTATTAGAATAGGAAGAATGTTAATTGCCTTAGATTGCAGAATTGGAAACCTGTTTGAAGAATCTGGAAATCCTTAAACTTCTAGAAATTGGAGACTTATGAATAAGGATCTATCGTCTCTGTTTGTAATTATGTTTGGATGTGAACAGTTGTGTTCCTTTGGATTAAGTTAAATGATAAACGATAGATCATAGAGTCTAAGACTCTAGATGGATATTATTTCAAATCTTTAATCGGCTAGAGGCACAACCCGAGCTACAGATTTAGAACAAGTATAATTTCGAATACATAAGGACTTAAGGGCTCAAATTTATAGGTCTAGTAACCAACAACTCAAAGAGCAACGTGTTCAAAAAGCATTGTGAAATTCGTTAAGGTCAGCGAGATATGATCCAAAGAAGGCTAAACTCGGTTTAGGGTTTTGAAATCCGGGTTCTGATCAACGAAATTAAAGCGACAATAACTTCCACTGCATATGCCTTTGTAGCCTCAAACTTATAGGTCCAGTAGTCAACAACTAGGCTGAGGACCCTCTCAAATCTTAGCATCAAAGGACACATACAAACAGAGTTGTGCGTGACACAATCCGAATTGCAAAACTGAATCCGCAAATAACAGATTTGCAGTATAAATTTCTTTCCACTTTTAGCTTCAATGAATGATATCCACTCCACACAAAAAAACTATACCAAATCAACACCAACTGAGGGGTATCTCCAGAGAATCAAGAAACAAGAATACTTTTTTTATACAAGAACAACGAACAGGAACAAAGAACTGGTTTGGTCCGCTAGCCCTCCAACACCAAGGGGCAATTTTTCGACCACTCTAAAAGTGGCTCTCCAAGCCGGGGTGTAATGACCCAATTTTTATTTACTTTTAAGAATCACGTGAAATTTAAAAGTTTCTTCCTTTATAAATCCCGAGCGTTAAAACTCTTTATTTAAAACATTTATCAATTGCAGCAGAAGTAATAAAAGCCTTTTATGAAATGCAGCGGAATTAAAACAAAACATTAAAGAATATTAAGTAATTTACAACCCCCTTTTTTCAAATAATTTCCTTTTAAACTCTTTAGCTCAGCCAGCCACAAGATCCACCCGTGCAAATCCTTCATAAACTGTCTTTGACCTGTTCACCTGTATCTCGTACGTACCTACATAACAAGACCTAACTAATGAGTCTAATGCTCAGTAAGTGTAGAATGAAATACAATGTAGATGATATGTGTGATCATACAATGCATTACAGAAGAGAACCGTATCTCTTCTAGAAGTTAAGGTGGAATACTCCCTAGGGCCATGTGGCTGAACCATTTCACTCCGGCGGGGAGATATATCCATTGGGGGTGTTCCACATGCCGGTATCCTCACTTTTGTTAAAGACATTGAGGGTTTCAGAACGGGGGAAGTGTGAACCCTAGATTCCACGTAGCTAACTTTCTTTTCACACTGCTCCCTATGTGGGAGTATCCTACCATATGGAAAGTCACCAAATCACCCGAACCCTCACAAGCCTATTTACATATATTGATTATGTCATGCAATATTTCGTGAATACATACAATCCTATATGATGATATAAATGTCTAATAAACATATCATTAAAAGAACCTAAATCTAGTAAACACACAACATACAATCTTAATTCTTGCGATGTAGGGTCCGAAGACCAAAACACAGTAAGTATCAACTTACCTGGGTCCGTAGCATTGCTGCACATTATTCTTTTTCCTTTAATACCTTCAAACCATTAAATAAACACTCATTAATTATAGACTATTAATCTCACTTCCACAGTTCATTACTAGCAAAGAGTTCGGCACGACCAATCCTCATAATTGAATTTCAATTAAAGGTTTCTATCCATTCATGCCCAACTTTACAATAAATCCTCACTCTTCACATTTTTCCTAATTTCGATGTTTATCGAACGCAGTAGACAACACAACCCAACTATCCAACACACTCCACATATTATTTTCATTATTCAACCATCACCAACATAAGGAACCAAGCCTAGCAGTGACTAACAAACACTAACTAAAATCCAACATATTCTCATAATTCTCGGCATTACACACACACAGAACACTAAATCCCTTTTTCAACAGTGTATGAGAAATTAATCCAGTATATGCACAATATTTCAACTTCACAACCAAGAGGCAGTAAAGAATAGGAACAAAACTCATATAAGTAATAAACAGAGAATAAACCGAGAACATTTATCAAGGCAACAATATAACGTAGCTTAATCCAAATTTCCAGAATAGGTTCATCCAAGACATTCAAAACAGGGAACATCTTTAATTCATTATCATCTACTCTTTAACAATCACTTGACAATCCATAAAGATCATGAAGGAAACCGCCTCACCTGGAGACCCGAGAGAAACTTCACACTCTAACTCTTTCTCTTACACCTTCTTCTTTTCTGGTTACAAGACATCCTCAGCTCCCTTCAAAGAGAGCTATTCTCTCCATCACCCTCTCTAACAATTTAGCAATCCATCATTCCTAGTAAAATTAATCATAATTTAACAATCATAACCCGTAATGTAGGGGCTCCTTTGACCAACCAAAATTCTAATCCTTACCTTAAGATAGAGGTGGCTAACGAGCCGAGGCGAGCCGGCCGAGCCTAAAAAAGTCTGGCTCGTCGAGCCTGTCGAGCTTAACGAGCCGAGCCTAACGAGCCTACTGAGCCTAACGAGCCGAGCTTAACGAGCCGAGCCTAACGAGCCGAGCCTAACGAGCGTGCTGAGCCTAACGAGCCGAGCCTAACGAGCCGAGCGAGCCTAACGAGCCTTAACGAGCCGAGCCTAACAAGCCCAACACCAACGATCTTCGGATCGTTGCAAAGAGAGCTCCACTCTCACATAGCGAGTCGAGACTCTCACCGAGAGTCTCGACTCTCTCTGTGAGAGACTCTCGACTCTCTCACAGAGTCTCTAGACTCTCACAGAGTCTCGAGACTCTCACAGAGAGTCATCCTGCATTCCCGACGGGCGACGGCACCCGATTCGAAGCTCGGCGACGGCGACGAGGAGCACGAGACTGGCAGACTACAACGAAGACGACGACGAGCTTCGAAACTGGAACGCGAGCCGACGACGACCTCCTACAGCCTGCGACGACCTTCGTTCGTCGACGCCTCGACAGTCGACGACGAGCTTCGTCCTTCGACGCCCCGACGACGAGCTTCGTTCGTCCTTCGACGAACTCGGGAGCCAAGGTTGGACGGGCTCGCCGGCTCGGGCTGGTGGTTGGCGGGCGGGCTCGCCGGGCCAGCCGGCCAGGCTCGCGAGCCAAAATTTTCGGGCTCGGCTCGGCCCGCTTACCGGGCCCGGGCCGAGCCCGCTCGGTTACTATAGCGGGCCGAGCTGGGTTGAGCGGGCGGGCTGGCCACCTCTACCTTAAGATTTTACCTCAAAACCTCGGCAGTTTACGGTTCTTAAACAATTCCAAGACAGTAGCTCCAGCATTGCCTCCTCATTCAATTTCTCTCTTTATCTTCCCCTTTTCATCTTTAGAACCCCACGACTCATCTCTCCCTCACATTCTTAAAGTCTTCCTCTCAATTGTTCTCTATCACTCAACTCTCCAGAGAGAGGTCACTTATGTTCCACCACTCTCTCTCATCTCTGCGTACACATTTTTATCCCCCCAGAGAACCTCTTATCCTCTACAGAACACCTCCCTCAGCACCAATCACCAACTTCCAATAGCAAAGGAAGGGACGTGGAGCAATCCCAAGCGAAGCCGTGTATCGAGATCACCAATTATAGCCTCGAGACGCTGAATACGTGAGACTGGTTGATATACAGGTAGATAGACATCCACCGCCTCTTCATGAGTTTGTGCTGCTCTTCCATTTCTCTAAACGCCAACGTTTCATCCATTTTTCTTCTTTTACTCTTTTATTTTATTTCAATTAACAATTTCATTTATCTGATTCCCACATTCCATATTTAATAATATATATATGTGTGTGTGTGTGTGTGTGTGTGTGTGTGTGTGTGTGAGTGTGTGTGTGTGTGTGTGTGTGTGTGTGTGTCAATTATACGTATCGTATATCAATTAGGGGTGGGAATCGGTTCGAGTCGAACCGGGTAACCGAACCGAACCGAGCACTGTTACTCGGGTCGGTTCGGTTCAAATGCAGGAAAAAAATCATTTATACCCGAACCGAACCGATTACTACGGTTTAGTTGTCGGTTTGGTGAGGAGCAGACCCGGCTAAACCGAACTTAATCGGTTTTTCACTAGAGGCTTCGAGCCATGTGCACCATGTACTACTCTGTCAAAGACTTTGACTCAAGCCTCAAAGTTGTCCTCCACTAGAGGTTAATCTCCTGATGTGATGTCCTCCACTTCCAAGAAGCTGCCGCTGGAATCTCGCCATTTTTCTTCACTTCTCCCAGAAAATGCTCTCATCTATCAACTGTCGACTCGACTACAACTCTACAACAGCTTTATCAATCATCTGATCTCCAACCTTCAAGCTTCGTTCGTTCCTCAATCGCAGACGCAGTTCATCCCTTCATTTGGTGCTTTGTGCATTCGTCAATCGCAGAAACGCAAACTCGCAGTTGGCTCTCGGCTGTTCATCTCCTTCATTCAATCATTCGGGCTTCATTCGTTCATCAGTCGCAGATCCACTCGAATCTGTAGAGTGTCAACGAATTCATATCCTTCGGACTTTCAAGCTTCCAGATCGTTAATCGCAGATCCACTCGCATCTGTACTATGTAGAGTGTTGATGACTTTATCTCCTTCAAAATTTTGACCTTCCAGTTCGTCAATCACAGATCCTCTCACATCTGCAGAGTGTTGGTTCTACACAGTTCACTGTCTCTGCCCCAGATCACCATAAAGTCTTCACATTGTAAGTCTTTTTTATGTTGCTTGTGTTGACACTTGACAGTCATTATTTGAGTTCATTACTGATGTTGATATTTGGATTGTGCGAACTAATCTTCCATGCATAAGGTTGTGTGTATTGGTTCTACAGGTCGCTTCCAGCTTCATATCAATTTATTACTCGATCAGGTGAGGTATGTTTTGAATTGAATATGAATTGTCTCATTTGTTATTTTGTTTCATATATGATATTAATTAGATATATTTGTAATCTGCTGTTTGTTGTGAGAAATCTCTAAATTTGTAACTTTAGACTTGATCTTATGAATTGGATAAATCTGCATTTCATTATTATACATGTTTAGATTTTAATTATGAATTGGATAAATATGAATTTTATTGATATATTTGTACTCTACTCTGGATGATTGGCTGCTGTGAGAAATCTCTTAAATCTCTAATTTTAGACTTTGTTATTAATTGTATAAATCTGAACTTTATTGTTTACATGTTTGTATTTTAAATGTTACTTTTCCATTTTAAATGTTGTTACACATGTTTGCATTGGTTAAATGTTTCATTAACTATTGTTCATTTTAGGATGGAAAATGAACAATAGATAATGGAACATTTGAACAATAGATAATGAAAATATTACTAACTTAATTATTTTTTGTTTATAGATTTGAATGAGTTTATATCATCAGCAAACCAAATTGATAATATTTGATATTCTCTCAGGTGATATTGACCCAAGATTGATATTTGATATTCTCTTAACTTTGTCTTACCTGACTTTGTTTCTTTTAAACATGCTTAAATAGGTGCAATGTGAAGTCTCGAGAATTGAAGGAGGATATAAGTAGTGTTTTAATATTTTTTAAGTGGAGATTGTATTTTATTTGGAGTGTGAGCATTTAATTTGTATTCTATTTAATTTTTGTAGTTTGGTAGTTTAGATTTTGTGTAGTGTAAAAGAACCGAACCGATTAAAACCGTTCTAAAAACCGATAAAAAACCGAGTAAAAACTGAATAATAGAACCGAATGCAAAATAATTAAGATCATGAAAAACCGAACCGTACCGAAAAAATCGAAACTGAGCAAACGGTTTTAGGTTCGGTTTTATAAATCATCGGTTCAATTTTGGTTTTCTAAAATGAAAAATCGAACCGAATCGGTTCAAGTCTAATTTAGAACCGAACCGAATCGAACCAAACCGTCCCACCCCTAATATCAATCGAACCAAATTCCAATTCCCGATTTATTTTGAACGTCGCTTAATAATAATTGCCGTTCCAATTTAAATTTCTCAATTCGGTTTCCTAAATTAATTTCCATCAAATAGACCTTCAACAATTATCCATATAATTCTATTACATCAAATTCATTTCCCTGGGTATTACATGGGGTTTGCTAAGTCTTCTACCTCCACACCACAAACACAACAACACAAGGGAGTTGCTGGAAGAGATAGCACTTCACAACCTTCGCAAGACTTAGCAAGAAAATGAAAGTTGATGGAAGAAGGAAAGATGGCCGAGAGGGAGAGAGAGCTCCGCCGCGGTTCTTCAAGCACAAGCTTAAAATTGTTCTTAGGGTTTTGCAAAAGTCCTTACAACATCACATTAGCGGGAACTAAATACCCTCTAATGATAATACAAAAGAAAATCACCAAATTGCACTCAAAAATACAAAAAGTGGGCATGAGCGCTCGGTTTGCATGAAAACAAAAGAGCCCCTCCAAAGCTACAAACAAAAATCATTCTAAAAACCCTCAACATAATAACCAAGCAAGTATTCAGTAACAAGACATGTAAATGCATCATGTAAGTTGATCAAACGCTCTCAATTAACCTTATTAGCCTTGATCAGAGGCGCCCCTCCAAGCCGGGATAAAATAGCGCTAGACGATTGGGTGTGCATGGCTCCACGTGAGAACATGGCATGGGGGTTCTTTATCCTCATGAGTGGACTCCTCCATAAACTCCAGTAATTTATTGTTCCCTGCAAGATAAGAACATTTTAGGAAATCAATGAGCTTCTTAGCTCGCGAGCGGGTGATCGGTCCCCAAAACACATCATTATCCCCTGGTGATTGAGGATTCGACCTCAAATCCAATGTTGGCTCTGTGACATTTTCCGTTGCTTGCTCATCCTCTCCTAAATACGAAGACAAATCTTGTACATTGAAAGTGGATGACACTCCATAGTCCTCTGGCAACTCTATACGGTATGCGTTATTGTTGATTCGTTCTAGAACTTTGAAAGGTATGTCTGCTCTTTGTTGTAATTTGCATTTTCTCTGCTTAGGGAATCTGTCCTTGTGCAATTGTAACCACACTAGGTCCCCCCACTTCGAATATTACTTCTTTTCGCCCTCGGTTGGCAAGTCTAGCATACTCCGCATTCTTTTTCTCAATGCATTTTCGAATCTCTTCATGTAAGGCTCTTACTCTCATGGCCTTAATAGCTCCATCTTCACTAACATATTCGGTCATAGGGAGAGGAATAAGATCCATTGGCATGAGGGGATTAAATGCATATAATACCTCAAATGGAGTGTGTTGAGTAGTTCCATGCACACTTCAATTATAGGCGAACTCAATGTACGGTAACTGCAAGTCCCAATCGATCAAGCGTTTGCCAATGACGGTTCTAAGCAATGCCCCAAAAGTTTGATTTACCACCTCTGTTTGCCCATCAGTTTGAGGGTGGAAAGAGGTGCTTTCGCCAAAGGGTCTTCCAAAAAGCACTCAGGAATTTTATATCGCGATTGAAAACTATAGAGCGGGGTACTCTATGTAGTTGAATTATCTCCTTCAAAAATAAGTCTGCCACGTGTTTAGCATCATCAGTTTTGTTGTAAGCAATAAAATGGTCCATTTTAGAGAATCTGTCAACCACCACAATGATATATATCCTTGGATCTCAATGTTTGAGGAATCCCCAAAACAAAATATACGCTGATCTCTACCCACAGATGAGAAACTACAGGTAACGGCAAGTATAATCCTTAGGATTTAAGGATTTAAGGATTTTAGGGGGAGGAGAAGGGGGAGATCTAGCAAGCGATCCTTGATGTTTCTCAGACCGATTCCTGTTCATGTCGTCCCGATCTGATGTGCCAACAGAAGGGTTAAGGAAAAGATATAACCTACGGTTGGTCATTTGCTGAAGGGGAACAACCTGTGGCTTAACAAAAATGATAGGGTGGTCCACGAGTTGCTATGGAGAACGACTACAATCTATACAACTTCTATCATCCGCAACTTCTAAGATGAACAACAATCAAATGTCTGAAGGAAGTGAGATTGATCGGATGAAGGAAACTTTCTATACTTTGCAAAATCACTTTAGGAAACTCCGACTTTGGAAATCAATATCTCATTGAATTTAGAAGGTTTCTTCATGAAATTTGAACCGTAATCACGTTGATGAATAAAGAATAACTCCTCCAAAAATAATGGCAAGGAATGACACGAATTTGGAAATATGCATGGATGAATTAGATTGGTCAAAAATACAAGAAATCTCAACTTGGATCTTCGTATGGAAAACTCCACCAATATAACTCTTATTGAAAGTTGAACAACACTTCACACCTTCTTTCTCTAAGGAACAAGAACATGGATTCCAATAATAAAAGTTACTCAACTAACAAAATAACCTCAATTTATGATATCGCACCATAAGGACTTTGGATAGAACACACCAAAGGGAAATAAGGAATCACTACAAATTCAAAGATAACAAAGCAAAGATTTTTGTATTCAAACTCAACTTGTTAAACACTTATACTATGTGACTTTATATAGTCATTTACAAACTATAGAATATGAAATAACAATAAAAGAAACTACTAAAAACTGTACTAAATCGGCTATCATACAACAAGCATATTTGGCTAATTTTCCTACTATGTTTAGGCAACTTAACTAAAAGTAAATTACTTAATTTAATTCTAATTCCTTTCTCTCAAAGTCTTAATGGCTTTTGGCAAATATTCCTTCTTCATGCTTCATCAGTTGGAATGGTTTCCATAATTTAACACGCATTAGCTTTTTTTGATCCCCACAAAATGGTGACTTCTCCACTTGGTCCACTATTGAGTTATCTTCCAAATAAGAATAAAGATAAGTGTTGATGAGTCTTTGGGGCCGAAAGTCCATCACTTTTTAAGTTGGTTGTCTTCAATTTCAATTGGGCTTTAAGTAGAAATTCCTCTCTGCTTATGGAACTTTTTGCATAGCAAATGAACTCTAACTTTAATGCAACAACCCATTATTGAAAGACTAAGGAGTATGCTAGAATCTTCATGAAGCACCATTTTTTATATGAAATCATCTAGAATGTCAAAAATTCTAAATAAGCGTCAAAGGTTTGATTGTAAGTGGATATGTGAAGTCCATCAAATCTTCTACACTTGTACTTAAACTTCGGCTTATGCTTGATCTTGAATAATTCCATGATATCTTTGGATGCTTGATGAATCTAATTCATTCTCTTTTCTCTTTGAATACCTACAAAATAATTACTCAAAATATGGTTAGAGAATCTACGTGCTCGTTTGTTGATTGATGGAATTCGTATCCGTCATCCTCCTGGGGTTGAAAAGAATTTTACCTCAAATCTAGTGTATTTCCTCCATAGTCATCTTCACCAAAATAAGGAGATTTGTCATGGACCATAAAAATTGCAATGGCTTAAAATTATTCATGAGTGTAATAAGAAAACAAGTCTTGTTTGTTGAAGTAGGCCAACACTCTTAAATTTCTCGAAAACTCATTCACATGCATTTTGCATTCATACAACTTCTTCCCATGTTTGAACAACAACTCGAATACTTGATTCTCATACTTTGACATAGAGTTAGAAGTCATGTAGACCACCTTTTTCAATTTACCAATAACTCCCACATATATATTCTTGTCAACATCTTTAAGTATGTGTTGCCAAAGAACAATTCCTTGATAGATTCTTTAGTTGTCTTTTCTTTGACATGGCTTGTTAGACCTCCACCAAAAAATTCCTTCATTAGTGATGCGCGAAGTCGACAAGTTGGTATACAAAGTTTGCCATCTTTGAAAACATAAAATTTGAATCGGTGCATTGGCCACTAATTTTGTCATTCGTTTCTTGTACTTGATCATGTATAGGAAACATTCTAGTAACTCATTTTTGGACAATGATACAAAACTAGGTAAATAATGCTTGCAACCATAAAACAAACAACTATCAAGCTTAACAAAATCATCATCAACCTTATTGTCATAAGAGTCTTGCCCAAGAACCTAATCAATATCAACATCATGAAATATCAAAGTCTTCCTCAAGATGTAATATGATCTTCTAGCCTCAAAATAGCAAATAATTTCATCACTAAAATTCATTATGATTAGTAATCTTCCTCTTGTTCTACCAATATGCATGACAACATTGTCATCCACAAATGAATTTCCATCATGAATAAAGAGAACATCCATATCATAACGATTACCATACCAAGTTGATAACTCAATACCAATTACATAAGAATCTATAATCCATCCAATTCTAAGAATCCAAGTAATCAATTTATCTAAGTGCACATACCTCTTTGACATAAGCATAATAGTCATCATCTGATTTCCTTTTAATGCTTCATAATCAATAGCATTTTGTTCCAATGGGTGTCGAGCTAGTTTGATCATCCTCCCTTAGAGTTATTCTTGATTTTCAAAAGTTGAGACCTTCTTCAATTCATCCTTGAAAATCAATAATAACTCTTTTGTTTTCTTCACATTCAATTTTTGTTGATCCCTTGCAAAGTGTTCCAAACTAAGTAGAGCCAACAATTTATTGTTGATCTTGAAGGAATAATAATTAGTAAAACCATTGTACAATGCCATCCAATTATTTTGCCAAATTTTCCCATGGAACAATTGACTAGCTTTCAAAGGCACTACATCACATAATAATTTACCTTGGTACTTGATACTTGAGAAAGAAACACTTACTTGATTTGAAACTTTAATGTCCTCCTTATCAATATCCTACTATAATTTGCCAGGAATTAAATGTATCAATAACTCCAAGCTATGCTTTTTAACCATATTCATAGGAGTCATGTTAAAACAAATTCTATCATCAATGGACAAAGAGCAAACCTTGTTTTTGTTGGAGCATTGGCTATGAAAAGTTTGTTCCTTTTGTCAATCCAATTCTTGGGTTTGGAGTGTTTGAGCACTTTGAAGATTTATGTTGAAGGATTCCCTTTGTATATAATACAATTCCTCTTATGGCTCCTCTTCTTCATTAATTGCTACCAACAATCCATCTTCACCCTCTTTAGCATAAAATGACCCTTCATGTTTCAACTTTCCTTCAATAGTTGCTACCAAGGATTTATCTTCATTGGTTGTTGTCAAGGGTCAACTTTGCTCTCCATATGCTCAACTTCGGGCATTTGTTCTTTTAGACAATCTTCCTCATCTAACTGGGGATCCAAAGATAGTAATGACCCTTCTTGAGGTCATATAATATCTTCTTCAAATTGTTCCTCTACCCCTAGGTCTTCTTGTAATACCATAACATGGTCTAGTGCATACAAAGTTGGAGCGCTTGCTAAACTTGATTTCAATTTTTTAAGTCACGACATTAGCTTTTCAAACAAGATATTTTCTTTAATGAATTGAGCTTGTCGACTATTAGGAAATCTCTCATACCTTGTGATTGGTGGTGGGGAGATGGTCTTGATTAACTTCAGAGCATACTTTTTTCTTAAAAATCTCTTCATCAAACCCCACATTATGATGTCTTCTTCTCTGTCTCCTTTTCTGTTGGTAATCAAATTGTTCCACCGTCTTGAATCTCTTCCTCTAAATTTAGAAGAAATAAGTTTTACTAGGTTCTTCTCTGAGTAAGAAGCACTTCGAAAAATTTCCTCGATTTTGTCTTCCCAATCAAAATATTTTTTGGCACATTTCGACACGCTAAAAGTAGGAATAGATGTTGTAAATCCTCCTCGTCTGAAATATAACTCATTGAGTAATCCTGCCCTCTTGTAATCATGTTGAAAGAAAAGAATCACAAATTAATGGGAATTTTAGCTCTGATGCCAGGATGATGTGCTAGTGGAAGAGTTAAGGAAAAGATATAACTTGCGATTGATAGTCGGCTGAAGGGGAACGACCAGTGGCTTCACGAAAATAACAGGGCGGTCAATCAGCTACAATGGAGAATGACCGCAATCTATATAGATTTAATTATTCACAACTTCCAAGCTGATAGCAGTCAAATAGTTTTAGGAAGGGAGATCGACTGGATGAAGGAAACTCTCTATTCTTTGCCGCAAAAACACCTTAGGAAACTTTGACTTTGGAAATCAATATCTCACTAAATTTAGAAGCTTTCATCATGAAATTTTGACAGCAACCACATTGATGAATTAAGAATAATTCCTCAAAAAATAATGGTAAGGAATACCACATATTGGGAAATATGCACGGATGAATCAGATTGGCCGAAATACAAGAAATCTCAACTTGGATCTTTGTATGGAAAACTCCACCAATATAACTCTTCTTGAAAGTTGAAAACCACTTCACACATCTCCTTTTAAAGAACAAGAACACAGATATCAATAAAAAAGGTTACTCAACCCAAAAAATTACCTCAATTTGTGATATCCCACCACAAAGACTTTGGATAAAACACATCAAAGAGGAATAAGGAATCACTCCAAATTCAAAGATGACAAAGCAAAAACTTTTGTATTCAAACTCATCTTGTTAAACACTTACAGTAAGTGGCTTTATATAGCCAACTAGAAACTATAGAATAGGAAATAACATTAAAGGAAACTGTTAAATACTATACTAAATCGGCGGCTTTATATAGCCAATTAGAAACTATAGAATAAGAAATAACACTAAAGGAAACTACTAAATACTATACTAAATCGGCTATCACACAACAAGCTTATTTGGTCGATTTTCATACTATGTTTAAGCAACATAACTAAAAGTAAATCACTTAATTTAATTCCAATTCTTTTCTCTCCAAGTCTAGATGGCTTTTGGATGCTATTCCTTCTTGATGCTTGGCCACTAGGAATGGTTTCCATAACTCAACTTGCATTGGCTTTTCTTGATCCCCACGAAATGGTGACTCCTCCACTTGGTCCACTATTGAGTTACCTTTCAAATAAGAAGGAAGATAAGTGTTGATGAGTCTTTGGCCCTAGAAGTCCATCACTTTTTAAGTTGGTTATCTTCAACTTCAATTGTGCTTTTAGTAGAAATTGATCTCTGTTTACGAAACTTTTGGCATAGCAAACAAACTTGACTTTTAATACAATAGCCTATTCTAGAAAGATTAAGAAGTCAGCTACAATTTTCATGAAGCCCCCTTTTTGGTATAAAATTGTCTAGAATGTCAAAAATGCCAAGTACTCGTTGAAGGTCAGATTTTAGACAAATTTGTGAAGTCCATCAAATCTTCTACACTTGTACTTGAACTTCCACTTATGCTTGATCATGAATAACTCCATCATATCTTTGGATGCTTGATGAATGTATTTAATCATCTTTTCTTTATGAATACCTACAAAATAATTACTCAAAATATGGTTAGAGAATCTCCATGCTCGTTTGTTGATTGATGGAATTCTTAGTCCATCACGATCTCCATCTTTCATGATGACGTTTCATGAGTAAGTCTGTTTTTAGCTTCATTTTTATATTTTAAAATTTTTATTTTTGTTGACTTCGGATTCGGGGTTAGAAACTCAAATCCTAGGGAAATTTCAGGTTTATATTTGTAGAATTAGAGTCTATGCATGGTTATTTATAGTTAAAAGGTGAAAATCAAGAGAAAACAGCATGTTTTCCATAATAAAATTATGCCCAAACGCTGCCTTAGTCGACCAACGCACGAGTGTGGTCGACCACAGATGGTCCTGGGGTTGCATTGGAGTCCACTTCAATAGCAGCTGCTGGGTCAACCGTGGTAGTATAGGTCGACCACAATTCTATTTTTAGTCAACCGTAAATTGGGTAGATTGTGCATAAATGGTCCTTGGTTGATCGTAGGAGATCCGTGGTCGACTGCACAGTGTAAATTGTCATGTGTTTTAGTCGTTTGTGCATCAGTTTTGTTCCTAGACTTGGTATAGGACCCTACCACTATTTTTCATGTTATTATTGAAGGAAATTCATGTCTTTTGACATGGTTTTAGGCTTGGTTTAACTATGGATTTTGAGCTGATCGCCAATAAGGTCATACTCAATTAACTTTAGCTGAGTCTCCTTGACTGTTGAGTCTTGGATGGTTGAGGGAATGTACTATTTACTGCTATGTGGTTTCAATTGACTGTCAACGTGTCTCATCGACGATAAATGATCTTGGTTGACTGTCATGGAGTCTAACTAACACTACAAAGTCTCAGTTGACCTTCACTTTGCCTCGTTGACTGTTACATGGTCTCGGTTGACCACCATTGTACATTATCAACCATGGTCGGGTTTGAATACCTCCATCTATGTCTTCTTAACTATTGACTTGTTTTAGTCAAGTGTGTCGTGTTTCATCTACTATCTCACCAAAATGTGTAAACTTCTGAAGACCTATATTTAGCATAACTTTTCAACCAGTATCCAGAATCACTTAATAATACAAAATCCTTTGACTGTCATCTACATCTGCTGTAACGGAAAAGCTTGTATCCAAATTGTCCTCCCTTTTTATCTAACAACATAACTGATTCCTGCCATATGACCAATTTGACAGCATCCTTTCATACCAGAAATACCGATCCTACCCATCAAACTCCATCTTTATTTGTATCTTCCACAATAGAGAACACCTTTAGTGCAACCATTTTTGATTCCTTAAGCCAAATTGGACCGTCTTTGACCAAATGACCACCCTTATTACCTTTAAAACATTGATTTGAATTAACATGTCACCTTCCTAGACGACTTCTCTACACTAATTTCCAAGCACGACTTATCATTTATTACTTCCATCATTCAACTTTATCCAAATACACATCGCATCAATCACTGTCGTCCAAACACAACATCATTTGTCCTTATCGTGAGGGTTAAATAGTTGTCATAAAAGATCATCTTGAATTTCGTCCACGTCATTGTAGTCACATCTTTAGTTATTTTGATGGAATCTCACCAAAACTTTGCATCCTTAATGAACAAAAACACCGCAGACGCTACCCCCTCTACATCTTTGTTTACTAGTTTCCAAGTATGTTCTTAAAATCCAACTCAGTCTGGAATCCTCAATGTTCCTTTTGTCCATAAAAATCATTTTCCCTATCTAATCATTTTCAACTAAGGTAATCTCGTCAAATTGTTCACTAAATTTAGTTGTTGTTTTCTATTATTTCTTTTCTCCAATTAAAACTTGGGTGGGTCTCTCACTTCTCTTTATCCTTTCCAAAACTTATAAAATCTAAGTAGCTTTGGTACTATTTATCATCTCACTTAATCAATAAGAGGTATCTTCAGCACTTTTTCCATAGACCCACTCACTTAAAAATTTTCAATTCATTGTTTTATTCCTATATATATTTCTGTGGTGCATTAGGAAATTAATTTCATATTTTTAGGGAATATTAATAATTTATAAATTCTTTGTAAATTTATTGGCATAAGGGAAGTAATAATAAATTATTATTATTATTTTTTATTTTTTATTTTTTATTTTTTATTTTTTATTTTTTATTTTTTTTAATATTTTTTTTCCACAAATAAAATACTTAGACACAAAATAATTCTAGTAGTACTTACAGTTGATGGAGAATTTCCACGTCGAAGCTTGTGTTAGTAGGCAGTATACAAAATCGGTTTTAAAACTTGGGACGCTCTGATACCAACTGTAACGACACGGTTTTAATTTAGTTTAAAAATCGTGTAAATTTAAAACTTTTCTTCTTATAAAAACATCAGAGTATTTATCTTTTATAAAACACAGTCATTAAAACCATTTACTTAAAAAATTTATCAATTGTAGAGAAAATAATAAAATCATTTTCTGAAACTCAGTAGAATTAAAACAAAACATTAAAGAATATTAAATAATTTACAAATCTTTTTACAAATAATTTTCATTTAATTCTTTAGCCCAGCCAGTCACAAGATCCACTCGTGCAAATCCTTCATCGACTACCTCTTAATCTGTTCACCGGTGCGTGTACTTACATCACAAGACTTAACTAATGAGTCTAATGCTCAGTAAGTGATATAAAATAAAAGGTATGATGCACATGTCATGCAACTTTTAAATCTCTTTTTGTTCTCTGTTTCTATTTCTCTTCTTTCTTTCTTTTCTTTTCTTTTTCTATTTTGTTGATATTAACTTTATTACTTTATTGTTTTTGTAACACCCCGAATCTTTATATCGAAATTTATTAAGAATAATTAGAAATTAAGTGGAGTTATTAGATTAATTGGATATTTATCGGGGTATTACCATGGACGTAACCATTCGGTTATAATTTAAGAGAATTTATTGGAGGTTAATTGATGAAAATAAATTTAGGAAATGAAATTAAGAAATTTAAATCGGACCCGTAATAATCCTTTAACGACATTTGGAATAAGTCAAGAGTTTCAATTTGGGTCGACTCATATGTTGTACATATAATCAACACATGAAAATACATGTGTTAAAAGTAAAATGAAATAAAGAATTTAAAATAAAATAAAGGATTTAATGGCTGAATAGCCATTCTTCAGGGGGAAATCGGGGAGAGAGAAGACAGGGAAACCGAGAGTGAGTGCGGGAGACAGAGCGAGGGAGAAGCTAGCAAGCTCGCAGGCGGACACCTCGATATGGTGAGGCACAGTCCAGCGTGGGGCAAGCGGTAGAGTGAGGAGCTCAAGATGGGAGGGATAGCTCATAGAGTGAGGAGCTCTCGGATGTTCTGCTGTTGACCAAAGGATGAAGCCCTACTTTGGCTTCGAGTGCAAGAGCAGGTAACGTTCTTCTCCTTCAGTTAAAGCATGTGCTCCACTGTTGAATTGGTTGAAAAATTTAATGGATAATATTGTGTTGCTGGATGTTTGGTTTTGCCGTGAGGCTTTCTTGAGACTGTTTGTTCTTTTTATAATGTTTGATTATGGATATTTGAATTACTCTCTGTCCATTATGGGTTTCATATGGGGTATGTGTTGTAGCTTGGAAATAATACCATGTTACTACTTTAGAATAATTGAGGATACATTAGAGATCAGTTTGATAATTATGCCTTGTCCATGGAAGTCATATTCTGTATGATAGTTATTGGTTCTGAAGGATAGAGAAATGCACATGCTCTGGAAATGATGGTTGTTGTGTTAACTAAAGATGTTATGTACATTCTGAATGGATCATTGGAAATAGGAGACGTTAAATTGATGTTGGATGGTAGTTCTCTGTTGATGGATAAATGCTCTCTTTGTTGCTGCCATTATATTCTGATAAAAAGAGTAATGAGCATGCTTTGTTGGTTGCTAAATTGTGAATATTAGCATTTCTTAAGTGTTAAAGTATCGATTTCGATGAGTTATCCATGATAATGTGTTAATGTGTGCAGGTAATTTGTGAAGGTGTTGAAGAGAAGAAGAAGAACAACGAATAAGTGTTATTGCGCATTAAAGCTCGAGGTAAGGAAATATAAGTGCTTTGGCCATTGAGGCCCTACACCACAAGTGTGTGCGTGAGTTTAGTGCTAGTGTTCTTAAAATGTTTACTGCTAGTTGTTAAGTAGGTTATTTGTCTTAAAATGCTTATTATTAAAACACTTACTGCTAGTCACTGAGTAGTTGTTTGGTAGATGATAATGATATCTGCTACATTCCTTGATGATTTCCTTGAATGTTCTTTCGTTGATTAGTTTGTGCATTGTATTCCGTAAATTCGTTTAAGCTCTATGATATCTCCTTTTGTTAATGTGTTATGTTTCATTGTATGTTAAGTGATGCAAATGTATTGCTAGTAGTGAATTGATAAATGAAAAAGAAGTGATAAATGATTAAAGCGTGAAACGAGAAATGCTCACTGTCTAATTACTTGTTGTTCAATTCCGTTGTTGTCATTATTTATGTACGTATGCTTAGTCTCTTACTTGTTGTTACTTACTAAGCATGTAATTAATTAGGGTAATTAATTAGCATGTTAATTGACTTATGCGTACCACATTAAAGGAATTTCATGTTCAATATATCAACTAACATGTTTAAGTGGTTAACTAATATGTTTAACTTGCCTGTGTAAATCAATTAACAGCATATTAACTATCTAGCGTAAGTAACTTGATTAGAAACTTAGCATGTTAATTAACATACTAATGTTAATCATTTAGAATCGAATTTACAATTATTGTTCAAGCATGTTAACTAACAAGGAAAATCATCTAATTAGATCTGAGCATGATTAACGATTAATGAATTAATCTAGCAAGCATGTTTAGGGTAATTTAACTAATCCTATAATCTAAGCATGCAAAGAACTAATGATGTGAATTGCGCCTGTAACTTAACTAAGATAACGAACTAGAACATTTAACTTATGTCTCTTGAGCATCTAAATGGATGAGGAAATTAACTAAGATACATAATTAGGATGATAAACGTATTCGATCATTGAGCATGCAAATTAACTAATTAGGATAATAATGGTACCCTCTTGAGCATGTAATTAATTAGGATAATTAACTAGACTATTAATGATAGCATGTTTTAATTAATTAGAATAAAAGCATGCGTAATCAACTTCAATAAGAGTTACCAATTTTCAAGCATGTTTTCGTTATTTGTTGTCTAAGCATGTTTTCATTAATTGTCGTTTAAAGCGTGTTTCCATGTTTAGTTAGCTTAGTTAACGAGTATGATCATAATTCATTGTATGTTTCATTACCGTTTCTTTACTGTTTGTTTACTTTCAATCACGGTTATTTATTATATTCGCAATTTCAATTATAGTTGTTTTCAATTACTTTAATTCAATGCGCACTTCAATTACATAATCGATGCTTTACTTTTCTAAAGAGTAGAATGATAAAGAGGATGAAAGGAGAATGAAGTAAACGAGAATGAGTTAAGGGTTTCATTGACTAAGTGAATGAATGACTTATGAATGCTTTTGTTATTGTTTTTCTTATATTGCTTACGATTCCAAGTCCTTAGCAGGTTATTTTCCATTAAACCAAAACATGATTTATTAAGTAGAATAAAGCATGAAATCAACGTAGGAACATGTTAATAACTAATTAGAATAACTGCTTAGAACTATAAACGTAGGAAGCATATAAATGGACTAGGAAGTTAACTAGACTAAAGGACTAAAGAGCTAGAATGTTAATCTTATCTCCCTTGAGCATGTAAATTGGTTAGCGTAATTAATTAGACCGAGCATGTAAACAAGATTAGATGAAAGCAAGTAACCTACCACGAATAATAAACTAGAATAATCACCTAGAACAATGAATGTATGACGCATGTAAAATGACTAGGAAACATGTAAAATGACTAGGAAATAAATTAGGATATGATAGTATGTTTTGACATCTCATTCTGTGTTTTCCTATTTACGATTCAAGATTATGATCGTTCTCTATATGTGCCTATTTTTGTTATTCCTTTTATGCGCTTTCAATTCCTGTTACTTACAATTACTTTATATGCGCACTTCAATTCCTATTAAAGTTATGTTATATGCATTGTGCGTCATGTTAGGTTGAGATCATGTTAATAGAAACCCAGTAGGGGGTACTCCCTTAGGGTGGTACCCACATGCACGAGTGAGGAAAATGCTAAGAACAAGAATGTTCGGGATGAGCGGATTATGCCCATCACAGAAGAAACCCTCCCGGCGGGATACGTCGGAAAGGAAGAAACCCTGAAGGCGGGATATGCCAGAAAGGGAGGACTCTTGAAGGCCGGATACACCGGAAAGGGGACAAAAAAGGGAGTTGAAGGGCGGATGGGTAGCAGAACTAGTCTGTGGCTAGGCGAAGCCCCCAACCTTGACAGGAACGGGGACCTAGTTGCAAGTAAAGAGTTAGGTCCGGTCCACTATTCCATCCCGTAAGACCCCTCCAATCTCCAGCTCGATGTAAAAGTAAAGAACGAACGAAGAACGAACGAAGAACGAACGTAATAAAAAGAATTGGTTTAGGTGGCCCCCATTCCAAGAAGAATTAAATAGAGATATGCATAATTTTTTTCCCTCATTTCCTTACTAAGTCTTTAGGCTTACAGTTACTTGTGGTGTAGGTACAAACAACGAACAGATAATAAGTGGAGGATAAACACATAATGAAGCAGGGATGGATGATTTCGCACGCACGAGACTCGGGCTGACCAGGCAAAGAAAAAGATGAGTAAACGGTTGTAAATCAATGATGTTTAATTGTTAAGTTTTATTTGTTAGACGTAGTGTTTAAATTATTTAGTATTTCTTTCTTGAACGATTTCTTTACGCTTCCGCAAGATTTTAACAAATTGTTTTTATTTTATTATTTACGCTTCCGCACCTTGTAATTGATTTTCCCAAACGAGTTTAAAGAAAGAGTCAGTAGCGATACGGTTAGACGCACTCTGATATGCTTTGTTTTAAAAAAGAAAGAAATTTTAAATTTTAACGCATTTTAATGATTTACGAAAATCCTGGTCGTTACAGTTTTGCCTTTGGTATTCAACTCAAGTCTCAACCAATAGGGGACTAATTCACCCAAAGCCTCTAACCATGGGGACCATGTCCACCAAGCCTCTATTTATTGTTCTGTCTTTGGTATTCAACTCAAGCCTCAACCAATGGGGGACTAATCCAATAAAAGCCTCTAACCATGGGGACCGTGTCAACCAAGCCTCTATTTATGAGTTTGAGTTCAACACCAAAGCCTTAACCGTCTAACATTGGTATGTAACTCAACCATTGGGGGACGAATCCACACAAAGCATCTAACCATGGGGACAATGTCCACTAAGCCTCTATTTATGAGTTACATGCCAAATCCTTAACTACTTACCATTGGAAACATAACCCAACCATTGGAGGACTAATCCACCCAAAGCCTCTAAACATGAGGACCATGTCCACCAAGCCTCTATTTATGGGTTACATGCCAAAGCCTTAAACTATGGGAAGCACGTCAACTAAACCTCTAACCATGGGGGAACAATCCGCCCAAGCCTTTATCTTTTTCTTTCTTTACTCTATTATTTAACCATTTAATATTCGATTCTATTTTCTTTAAAAAACCATGTTTAAAAACTCACTTTCGTATCTTTTTGAAAACCATGATGCATGATGCTTGTGGATGCATACATTCTCTAATAGAGGAATTTAATAGTGCAACTAACATACAATTCATAAAACATGCTTATAAAACTGTAAACAATGAAACTTGCTATTTAAAACTGTAAACACCGAAACATGTTATTTCAAACTATAAATACTGAAACATGCTTCTCCTATTCTTGCTATGTAGGGCCCTAAGGACCAAAGCACATGTGTATCACTTACCTGCAGTCTGTGGCGCGTTTGAAACTCTATTCTTTTTCCGTTAATACCTTCAAAATAATTAATATTTATTTATTAATATAATTACCCATTATAAACTTTAACTTTTATATCATTATTCTGTTAGTTCATTTCACATTTTTTTTTCCAATTATTTTCATCGATTAATTAACTAATAATTATTGACCACCAAATTTTCATAAACCTTAACACTTAATAATTCTCATTAGTCAACTTAGTTACTTAGCAACCACACAATAATTCAAATATCTTAACGTGTGCAACTAGATAACGATAGTCAACAATAGTTGTTCATTCCATCACTATGACTTAATAATAGAGAGAATTTATTTCGCAATACAATTCATTATCCTTTAATGAAAATCCATTGGAACCAACAAAATATTTACTTAGCTTTACTACCCAAAATCACGTCCATCACATTTAAGCCTTCTGGCACCCAACTAATTACTCAATTATTTTTCTGAAATCAAGACTTAAAAGCTAGCAATTAATTGGCATTTAAATAGACCAACCATCCAACCATTACCTCAGCTACCTGAAGTCTCACGAATCTTTCTTTAATTTATAGCTCAATGTACACATAATATAATATCTAAAGAAGCCAACCATCAACATATCCAAGTATCCCAATTTAGTAGCATAATTCCAATTCCAACTTAACAACCTATATCCAACAATAGTTTTTCAAAATAGATTCAATCTTAACAGATTCATAATTTTCAAGACAAATCCAATCTTCATAGATGCAATTATCAACAAGGCTACCAATAGGAAATACCATTCAACAAAATCATCCATTAACATAGCACAATTCAAAGAGGGCATTTTCCAATAACGAAATATATCCATCGGAGTTGTAAACATACATGAATCATGCTCCACAGTTGTTTACTTTACAGAATTTGCAAATTTACTTAACCCAATAACATAACACAATTTAAGCTATGAACATCCGAAAATCCCTAACTACCATAACCAAGAACCACAATCTAACACCTGAAGGCAACAGAGAGAATGCAAAAAAGAGAGGAAACTTCAACAACAGGGCACTACAACAAGCAAACTTAATAACCCAAACAAAACTTTCCATTGTCACAGTGCACACAACAGAAACGTAAGCCCAACCCTTTTTAACATAGCAGATTTCTTTACATAAAACTTAACCCAATTAATTCACTTTCTACAGGCATATATCTCCATTGTTCAACAACCCACATACAGAATCGAAGATGAGAACAACAGGGAATTAAACTCTATTAAATAGGGAAGGCATCTGTTTTACCTGAAGCACCCGAAAGCAACAACTCCACCTTCTCACTTTATTCTTCATTGTCACTTTTCCTCCTCTTCTCCCGAAATTCCTCTGCACCAGACGACTCCTAGCTGAGAGAAGACTGCCACTGCCAACCTATAGAGGCAGAGAAGACTGGAATATTACACAACTCAAGGAGAGTGGTTCAATACACGATGGCCATGTGGAAATCCTTATCCTGGAGTCAGAGCATTTGAAACAAACTGGTTCAATCATGGACCAACACACCCGGACCAATCCAAATCTCTAGCGATCCAAAGCCCTGCCCAGCCTCGCCAATTCATCTTCGCCAAATCGCCACTGCCGACGCCAAAGCATCCCTAATCGGAAACCAAGAAGACGAATACCAACGTAGGGCATTGACTTACCTCCACCGGTGATTTGAAGCACCAAAAATCGACTTCAAAGCCACGAAACACCAAGCCCTAGCTCACTTTTGCCCACCGAGCACCGGACAGTGTGAATGCCAGACGCAGGCAACGCGTCGCGAGAAACTCCCCGAGCCCGAGCCTCACCCTCGTCCGTCATTCCTGATCGCTCTCCCTTCACTCGATCTCCCGCACTCTCTACTGCTTTGATCGCCAGCGAAGGCCAGGGGGCCAAATAAATTTTGCCCCCTTTGAATTCTCTTCTTCAAAGAATCGGGCCTCACTTTTGTCAAAAAGAAACCAGACCAACAATTGCCCCTTAGAGAGAAAACCATTTTTTAATCCACATTTTATTTCTATTTTCTTTTATTTTAATTTCCTCCTTTTAATAATTCAATTAAATTATTTTCAACTCAATCTAGATTCTCAATTTATTTCAAATACTCATTGACAATGATTATCAAGCTAATTTAAATTCTCCGATTCTATTTTCCAAATTAATCCTTCCATCAAATAATTATCTAAATACTTTTTATCAATAATATCCCAATAATCTAAATTATCCGAATAGCCTAATATCCAGATTTTCCTCCGATTAATATCTCTTTTCCTTTTTGAATTTCCGTTATGGAAAATCAAGATATTACAACTTGCAACAACATTTCAACAACATAATTTGCACATTATTTCGATACCCCTTCCGCTGGTGCATCACATTATAGTTTTCTAACTAGTATTTTTTAGGATACCACATGAGAAAATCCAACGGGGACTGTTTTGACAACACATCTGTTTTTACATATACGTATGTTTTCTTACATTTGCTTTATTGTAGATGGTATACTATTGGATATTCTGTGTATATATTGGGAGGATAAATACTTTTGATGCTTTAGGCAGTCTTGGTGTTGAAGCATCACGAGGCTATCCAGTGCAATTTTCTGTTGGGTGATAGAGCGGTGATGACGTGCTCTTGAGTTTCGAGCCCTATAACCTAGCAAGGGTTTTCATTCACATGGATTAGAAGGTTGTTTGTCAATACGTTTTGTTAACCTATGTAGAAACCCATTTTTGTTTATTTAAAAACGTTGAAATTGAAAATACATTTCCTTTATAAAGGCATAGAATTTAAAACTTTTCTCTTTAATCAAATCTTTTCATTAGATTGCATAGCAGAAGACCTTTTGTACTAAAAAAAACTTTAAGGAAAAATGATTTGAACACCATAAATAAAATTTCACCTTTAAAATTTGTACATTGTACAAAACATTTCGTTTTTCTCTTCGTGCTTACATACATCACAAGACTCAAACTATGAGTTTAAGGCTCAGTAAGAGATAGAAATATGTTATGCTCATGCCATACAACTTTATTAAAACAAATGCAATTTCATTTCCCTTTACCTTTAACTTTAAATTTATTTCCAGTTACCAATATAGATGTTAGAGATATCATCGTATAAGGGAGAGTTACACCTATTCACCCACATGCGGCAGCCGTCTCAAGAACCCATGCATCACAACATCTATTTATGTTTATTTCTATTTTTCTTTAGTTTCGCTTACCCATAAAGGCACTAGAGGTATTACATACCCCATTGCGTCTATTTACATTTATTTCTGTTTAAATCTATTTTATTCCATTTTTCTTTAGTTTCATTTACCCATATAGGCACTAGAGGTATCACCGTACAAGGTAAAGTGGCACCTATTACACAGGGTAGTCATCTCAAGAACCTATACCTCGTTGCGTTTATTTACTTTTATTTCTATTTTTCTTTAGTTTCACTTACCGATATAGGCGCTAGAGGTATCACCGTACATGGTAGAGTGTCACCTATGGACCCACATGGGGCAGGCATCTCAAGAACTCATACCCCATTGCGTCTATTTACATTTATTTCCATTTTTCTTTAGTTTCACTTATCCATGCAGGCACTAGAGGTATCCCCGTACAAGGAATGGTGGCACCTATTGACCCACACGGGTCAAATATAGCCAAACAACCTCCAATGCTCACTCATGGAAACTCATCTTCACTGTCTTTTCAAGACATCTTTGTTGTTTTCAATACATACACCACAAGGTTCAAACTATGAGTCTAATGCTCAGTAAGCATTGTAAATAAATAAAAGAAAACTTGAGCACAAAACAAATACTATATGCATGAAAGCCATGATAGATATCATTTGTATTATTTTCTTTTCTTTCCTTTGACTTTCTTTCTTTTCTGTATTGTTCCTTTTCTTCGTCTTTCTGAGAATGAGTAGGTTTGTCAGTGGAACACCCACCTCTAGTCTCACACCTTAGGGAGAGAGGCTCACACCTTCAAGAAATAGACCCGACATCAATCGAGTCCTCAGTTAGCTGTCATGCACATCCATGCATAATGATCAAGCACCTTTGGTTGGTCTGCTAAGACTTCAATCAAAAACAAGCTAACAGGCTTATGTACCCATAGGTCCACCTCTGAAATAGTGTGTCCTTCAAACCCATTTATTATATTTTTCATCTTTTATCTTTCTTAAGTGCAATAAGATAGATGTATAAATCATCAAACATACAAAATAAGTATATCCTCAAATAACCATTTTATCACTATAAACCAAGAGTAACATCTCAAACAAACTAAATAATAGATTCTCAACATCATGTATTTAGTGGAAAAGAACATATCATCTACCATCACAAATAATAGAGTAACAGATCCTTGAATCATCGTAAGTAAAATTAGTCATAAATAATAGAGCATCATATCCTCGAATCATCATAAATGAAAGCAATCACAAATAAATGATCATCACAATTTTTGTAAATAGAAATAGTAAGAAATAAACAGATTTTCCTAGGACCTTGCTGTGTAGGACGTTAAGCCATACACACACAACACTACTTACCTAGTTTCTACGTAACACCCAACAATCTAATCTTTCTTTGCCTTGGAGCCAAAAACCCTTCTCTTCATTTGGAATGAATCCCCTCCTTCAATTACTTCTCTCAACTATTCAATCTTAGTTTGTTTGCAGAGAAAGTGAAATACTCTTGTTTCTTCCATCTCTTGTCTGAGTATGTCTAGGTACACCCTTGCGAGCTGATCGGTCGTGCCTCTTCAGCCAGGAAGTCAATGGTTTTGCTCCTCCTTCCATGTGTATATACTTTCAGGGTGAAGTCAATGGCTATAGAACTCCTCAATCGTCATTCCGATGAAATTGCCAAACAGTTCTTAAATCACCAGTGCTTCAAGAGCGAAAGTATGAGATGTTAAATATTCATTCTAAATATTCGCCCCTCATAAGCATAACTCTGCCAATCACTCAATGCCATGACATCCTTTTGGACACATTCCTTTCCACGGACGCCTTTGCTTCAACTATTTCTTTTCCGCAGACGTCTTTGCTTCCACAATTTCTACTATTTATTTTCTACAGACATCTTCACATCCACAATTTATACTATTTAGCCAATTCCCTTTATCAAAATGATGACATTCCTCACTTTGTTTATCCACCGTATTTACATTTCTTTCCACATCGGATGTTTCTTCTTCTTGTATGATGTCGTTCCTCACTTTGTTTATCTACCATAGACACGTTTATTTCTGTGGCCACAACCCATACCATAATACGAAGATGTTGCTTTTACTTACTTACCTTTTGCGGATGTATTCACTTTCGTGAATACTAACACTCCTACATTTTACCTTTGAAAATGACAACTTTCATTTCGCTTTACTTTCCATAGTGGATTCGTTTCTTTCCGCAGTGGATTTGTTCCTTTCCTTTGACACACATGACCCACGAATCTTCAACTAAATGATGACATTCATATGTGTTTCACTTTCTGCAGTGACAATTTCCTTTCCATGGATACACGTCATCAACAAATGTTCAACTAAACAACAACGTTCATTTTGTTTTACTTTCTGCAGTGGATTTTTTTTTTTTTTTTTTTTTTTTTTGTCATTGATGCTTTCCAACCCCAAAACAATATCGTCCATTCTATTCATACATTCCTCTTCACAAACACCTTTCCTACCATAGATACATTCCCTTCCATGGATGTTCTTAAATCCCAAACAACAATGTCTTCCTCTTAAACAATAGACATCCTTCACCAATGTGACATTGTTCTCTTAACAGTGGATGTCCCCTCTTCTACATCACTATTCACTTTGGATATCCGCAACTTCACCGCGACACCTCGTAAACAACGAACATCCCTTGCCAATGCAAGATCATATTTCATTTTACTTAAACTATTACAAACGCACTCCCCTCAACAATCAACGTCGCCTAACACACAATTTTTATTTTCCTTCATCTAAAATTACTCTAAATATATATACTGTTTTAGAATTTATTCATTTCCACTCTCCATTCAACCAAACTTTCACTTCACAAAACCATAGATATAAGTGAAATAATATAATTTGGATCATTCATATCTTAGTCATTACATGTAACATAACAAGGCTATAAAATGGTAACTTCAAACACAAAATTTTCATATAAAATTGTTATTACATTTTTGGAAAAAATTGCAGTCACCACTATAATACTTAGACTTTTTATATCGGAAATTAATAAGGACAATTGGAAAGTATTTAGAGATTTTTGGATTAATTGGAAAATTATCAGAGTATTACCAAGGACGTATTCGTAGGATTTTATGTATGGGAATTCATTGATTGATAATTAGTATTAATTAAGTGGGGTATATTTCATGGGATAAGTAAAGTATGGAATTTGGATGAAAATGGAATGTTTGGAAGGATTCGGACGCGGGCGAAAAAATCAATGTATTGGGGTTTCGGACGCATGGGACTCGTCCGCATTCACATTGCACGACGTCCCCAGAGTTTGGGACGATGGCAGATGGGTTTTCGTGTCCCAATTCTCCCTTCAATGCAAGAATTCGAACGCATGTGGATGAGCGCGGATGCATGCAGATGAGCACAGACGCCTACGGACGGGAAGGATTTGAATCTGTCCAATTTCTAGACAGTTTCAAACGCATGCAGATGCTTGAATGCGGACGCCTTTTACCAAAGCATCAATTAAACAACAATAATGTCCCGTGATGTACGCCTCCACTGGCCAAACTTACATCTCATTCCTTACCTCTTGCAATTTCTCCCCGCAGAAGCCCCACTTCACACCAACAGCAACACACACCAAAGCAGCACACTACAAGAATTCAAGGTAGGAACCACCTTCTTATCTCTCTCACTCGCTCATTGGAAGAAAACACAACACTCTCTCTTCACTCTCTATCTGATCTCTGAAAATGAAACACCAACTGATTCTCCCTACCACAGCCTTCTCTATTTATCAATAAGGGAGGAAGCTTCCCAATGGGCCAAACCATATAGACGTTCACCAACATCGAAGGAAGGAGTCCTAACCATCAATGCCACGTCAAAAGTCTCTTATCACTTTGGGAGAGTCACAAGAAAATCATCGAGAGAAACATAAAATGTATGCAGTAGAAAATAGTTTTTCCACATCGACAGCTAATTCCCGGTCGATGTAGGCCTATCAGTTGTTGTAACACGCTTCCTCATTTTACCGTGGGACTGGTTGACATTACCAATCCACCGGTATTTCCCAGTTGACATCCCATGTCGACCACTCCAACGTTGAACTCGACTTTTCGGTCGATGATAGTTAACCTCACACACGACCGCACCATCGACTGCCATTCATATATTTGCCTCTATAATGTATTTCGGTCGAGCTTCTCAACTGCGTCCTTGACCGCTTCATCGACCAAAAACCCTGGGAGTAATTTGTAATGTATTTTGATCGAGTTCCTTAACCGCGTCCTCTACCGTTTCTTCAACCAAAAAACCTGGGAGCAATTTGTAATGTGTTTTGGTCGAGCTTCTCGATCGCTTCGTTGACACAAAATGCCAACTTAACACTTCCCTCAACAATTTATAGTTTAATCCCTTTTCTTATCTTATATTTACTTTATCCATAATTAGCACATTAACGTACTATACAGTAATATAGAACGTGTTCCCTTTCATCACAACATATGTTCAACAAATTTCTTTACATTATATTTATAGAGGAATTATCCGAGTATTACAATAGCCCCCAGTCGACACACTATAGCCCTCTATTGTTGTCCTATTTTTTTTAATTGTGAGTCCTGTAATGAGCATTGTAGTGCCCATAGTTAGTGATGCAACACCAAAATCTGCCTTCTTAAAATCTTTATACCCAAAGTGTTCATTATAGGCTCAAAATGTTTCCTTTTATTCTTTAACATCTTAATTGAGCATTATAGCACTAAAACTAGTGCTATAGTGCCCAAAGGTTGTTTTATACCCTTTTTAACATGTCAATGTATAATTTTGAGAAAAACAAGTATAACACTAGAATTTGCCAACCAAACAAAAATTTCATCTAACCAAAGCACCAGGATCAGCTTGCAACTCCACAATGTAATTATTTATACATATTTCTCGTAGTATTCAACTTAGTTTAGAAAGTCTAGAGTTAGAATTCTTACCTTAATGATTTTTAAGACTTCTTCGTGATTTTCTTTCAATCTACGACTGCTTTCCATTTGCGGGTAAGAATCAACTATCACTCTTGCCTTCTCTTTTTCTCCCTTCGTTCTCCTTTCGTTCTCCCTCCCCCTCTTTCTCCTTTCCCAATGATGAATAGGTTTTTAAGATTTGAATGCATATAGATTGAATTTTCATTGGGAGGTGTTTTACATAGTTTTTGGTATAAGAATGTGTGAAAAGCTTTTCTGAGCATGTTGGGGTAGTTATTTTTGCAACAAAAATTGATTTGGTCAAAAATTTTCCTGAAAAGTAGTGGTCAAGCGACAGTGATAAAAGTAGGAAAAACAAACCCCAGCGTTATGCTCTAGGATGCCATTGCATTGTGACCGAAGTTTAAATATATGGGTGGATGACATGTGGACACTAAAAATTAATGTCTTCACGTTCTACGGTACAGAAGGCCACATCATTTGAAGTTTAAAGCAACAACATTTGAATAGAACTTCTCTTACTTGGATTTATAGAATCTCATTATGTGAAATTCCTCTCATTTTGTGGCGACGACCGGAAGGGTAAAGAAAAGTCTAAGGAAGGTTGACATCTTCTGGTGTTGGAGGCATAATAGTCTAGAGTAGATCACTAGATCCTACTTGGTTTTCTCATCTCACTGTCGCAGTTTCCACTATATGTTGGTGTTTGTCTAGACTTGTGGTCTTGTACATAATTTTGTATTTAGTCTGTAGTGGTAGTATACATTTTCATCGTCACATTTTTTACGACAAATTATTATACATAGTTGTATATTATTATGTATGTTGAGCCATGTAGTCACTTTATTAGGCATGTATGTGACTGCCTGTAGCAGTCTTCTAATTCACATATCAATTAATTAAATCGCAAAAAAATTTACTCTAATCTTTGTATAATTTCTAACATGTTAGCTCATATTTTGTTTAAAGATCTAACTTTCAGATATTGAGTTTAATGTGAAGTTATGTCATTATACTTAAATAGATCATGATTGAAAAAGTTTAATCTTCTCATTTTGAGATCCTAATGTCATAATCCGAGTTAGAATGGTGGTATCTGGTACGGTTCTTGCCATTGACATTAATTAATGTTTTTGCCAAAACAGTTTGACTATTGTTTCCAAAGAAGAACAATGATGTGTTTTCTACCTTCATAGAGTGGGAAAACTTTGATTAAAAAGCATACAACCAAGCATGTAACGTCCCTTTTCATAAATATCAAATTTCTTATAGTTTTTTTTTTTTTTAAATAACAACAATTAAAAATTGTCCTTTAAATTAACTATTAAATGATACATTTATGAATTATTTACGGTGGAAGACTTTTACCAACTTAAAACATGGTTTCTTCTTTATACATATGTCTAAAATCATTTGCAACCATAATAAAAATTTCATGACTTAAGAAAAATCTTCCTAAAAAAAAGTTTAAAGATCATCCTTTCGTAGGCCTTAACCCACGGTCAAGGTGTTCTAAAAACAACAAATTCACATCACGGACATGTTCCCTCAATCTATACTTCAGCGATGGATATTTCTTCCAAAACTTTTGCAACTACAGCACAAGGTTCATCGATAAGTCTAAGACTTTGCAAGTAATGCATGAGAATATGAATATATGAGTGATGCACATGTTGTTTATGAAAACATAATTACAAGTTATCTTTTCATTCATCATATGTTTCATTTGTTCTTTCTTTGCCATTTGGATTTGACACCAAGCTAAATCATCAGGGAACAAGTCCACCAAAGCTACATTGGGGAACACCTCCACGAAAGCTACATTGATACTGAATCACCAAAGCTACATTTGCTTTCATTGTTTTCATTGGTTCATTCTTTTCTTCCATAAAACATATGCATGAAATAGTTTTGTGATGCATGGAAATGTTCCTCATCATGTGGTCACAACCAACATAACCATCAGTATTCATTTCATCAATAACTGCATAAGACATCTATATAAACTATGCCAACTGACTCAACTACGATACCATTAGTATTTCATCATGACAAAAATCATTAATAGCATATAGTAGGTCCTTGAAAAATAGTCATCATACTGGAAGGAAAACATCATCTAACTAAACATATCAACTAACCAGCAATACCATAGTCTACAATAATTTTTAAGATAACGTACAACCAACAGTAAGGGAGTCAAGAATAGCCCTATATATCATTACAATTTAGTAGTCAACAAATAACAGTTAATATATATATTATGAAACTCCTATAGCTATCTCACCTAGCCCCTTGTGTTGTAGGACCCAAAGGCCATGTACACACTACACTACTTTCATCATATTCTTTAATGGAAACTAATCTTCTCACAGCTCTACCTCAATTTTCCCTACAATGTCTTGTTTTCCATGCTGAAGGTTTTAAGAGAAAATTACCATCACCGATAATAATTAAACCATTTAGGTTTCTTATAAATCTCCCTTTATATACTTGCGGCTAGGGTGTGGACAGATACCCCCTGGTCATAGAATGTCAACATCCTTTGTTCCCTAGCGCAGACTCCTATCTTCTATAGTGCTCACTATTCTCCTTGGATTCGGGTTCTAAATGAAAATGTTTCCATGGGCTTGCAGACGCATTCCTTTCCACAGATGTTTGTGCTTCCGGAATACTCATTGTTTTCTGCAAATCCTTAATCCAAACGACAACATTTTGCATTTTATCTATCCACCACATAATACGCACCTTTTAGCGGATTGCTCATTTGTAGTGTACTTCCATCCAAACAATGTCATTTTATTTAGTCTTCCATTTTGCCTCAGACGTTTCTTTTATGTGGATCATCATCCTTAGTGGATTCTTCACCCAAACGACAACATTCTATATGTTCCACTTACCTGTCGAGGAGGCATCCCCTTTCCTAGATTTCCTTTTAAGCAAACAGATCATCCAAACAAAAGCATTTTGCGCATTCCACTTACATGCTGTAGATGCTTTCCCTTTTGTGGATTTCCTTTTTAGCAGACACTTTGTTCGAATGACAACATTTTGCACTTTCCACTTATATGTCACAAACTCGTTCCTTTCCATAGATCCTCATCCTTAGTAGACACTTTGCCCAAACTTCAACGATTCGTGTGTTCCACTTACCCTCCACGAACACATTCCCTTCTCCAGATTCCCTTTTTATCAGACACTTCATCCAAACGACTGCATTTTGTGTGTTCCACTTATTTGTTGTCAATGCATTCCTTTCCACAGATCCTTGTCCTTAGCTGATCCTTCGCCTAAACGACAACATTCTATTTGTTCCATTAATCCACTATGGATACATTTCCTTCCGCGGACGCATCCCCATCCGTAGAAACGTTCTTTTTTACAACTTCACTATTCATTGTGACACATTGTCTTTTGCCAAACAACGTCGCAAACACCTTCCTTTCTACTTACAACTCCCTTTCCATGTACACTTCCATTTTTGTGGAATGCATTTTATAATCCTTCTTGATGGAAGCCCTCCTCATTGCCAGAATTCCATATTTCCTATCTCCATCACTGTAAGACCTTCTACCATTACTGAAACATAAAAATACACTATAATTTCTTATTGTCCACTAATATTCACAAAAACATGTACCTTGAACCACCATCTCAATACAACATAATATAAATTAACATGAGTCGTTAATTCAATCCAGCAGACCAAAAATATCACAAATCATTATCTCAACTCAACAAGCTACAAAACATCCTAATCATTATCTCAACACAATAGGTCTATTATCTCAATTCCATAGGCTAGAACATATGTTAAATCATTGTTTCAATTCAACAAATACCTTAATATCCATCTCAATTCTATAGGTCACAAAATCACAAGTATCAACATGGTGGCGAACATATTTCATTACATTGCATAAACATAATTAAATATCATTCAATCCTTTTTTGCGAAATTCTAGTCACTACAACCCTTCCCCTATAAATTTAAATTTTGTCCTCAAAATTTAGTTACATGAATAACTCCTAATGTCTAGTCCTCATGCCTTCTTCTAGCTCTCATGTCTCCTCTTCTAGTGTGATTTCGCCATAACACCTTCACTAGTGGAATTTGTTTGCGTTAGAGCATTTTTGTTGCTGAATCAAGAATTCGAATGGGTTGCTTCTTGTAACTTAGCATTGGTCGGATCTCCACATCCTCTAGCACAATAACCTCGAAAAACATAATGAATTCCCTCCATTGAGGTTTGCAGTCCTAACCTGTAAGTCGTGGCTCCAATCTTTTCAACCACTAAAAATGGCCCCACGTACCTCGGCGTTAACTTTCCTCTTTTGCCAAACCACATGACTCCATTGAATCGGAAGATCTTAAGGAAGACATGGTCCCCTACTTAGAATTCTAAATCTCTCTGCCTCCAATCGGCATAGCTCTTTTCCCTACTCTAGGTAACCAACATCCTCTGCTTTATAACTATCACTACCATGGGAGTTTGTTGTACAATCTCTGGACTGAGAACCTTAGCCTCTCCAACTTCATCCTAGTACAGAAGTGATCTACATTTTCTCCCACATTGCTTCATATGGGGTTATTTGGATAATAAACTTGTAGCTATTGTTGTATGCAAACTCCACTAGTTGTAACATCTTACTCCAACCAATCTTAAAATCCAGCACATAGGCTATAATGCCTTAGTTTTTCTTACGTTTAAAATCACGTTAAATTTTAAACTTTTTCTTTTATAAATACAATGGAAGACTTTTGTTTCATACAATCTTCTTTTTTCAAATCGCAGCGGAAGATTTTGAACAACACATTTAACATTTCAATAAATAAACCTTTGCAATTTAAAACATTTACTAAAATATTTACAAAACATTTTAATCATTTTCTTACAAAAACCTTTTTCCTTAAATCTCCTTAGCATAGTCAGCCACAAGATCCGCTCGTACAAATCCTTCATCAACAATCCTTGACCTATTCTCCTATTTCTTATACATACCTATATAACGAGTAAAACAATGAGTCTAACGCTCAGCAAGAAATAAGATGAAATGCAATGATCATGCTTATGTGTGCTCATGCAATGCCTTTCAGAAAAGAACCTATATTTTCTGTTACATCGAGAGAAAAGATACATCCTATGGTCATGTGGCTTAACCGTCACTCAGACGAGGAGCTACATCTATTAGGGGTGTCACCACATATCGTCACCAATCTCTTTAGTTTAAGACGTTGGGGATTTCCATACAAGAGAAGAGGATACATCCTATGGTCTATGTGGCTAACCATCACTATCTCCTTACATCTGAGGAGATACATCCATTAGGGGTGTCACCACCAATGGACCATCACCAAATCTCTTGAACCACCCCCACACGCCTATTTACATTTATTATGCATGTCAGGCAATACATCAATAATTTCATAAGCCATAAGCGTGATGCATGTATGTTATGCAATATACAGTTCACGACAATATATAGAATTTGCAAGAGAAAATATAATAGTGAAATAGTGAAACGACAATTTACTCTTAAGCTAAAACAAGGAGAATCTCACATACTATTCAGTAGGGATAATTTACATATTAATTACAACAGGCAGTTTATATGTTATTCAAAGAAGAACAATGTAGTTAAATTAACAAGGGACAATTTGTATACTAACAATGAGCAGTTCACATCATAAGTTCACAGGGAGGAAATTTAGATTTTTCAATAAAGAGGGACCTTAATAACCCGAGAGTTTGTGCATGCTTTATGTCTCTTTATGAACCAACAGTTCTCAATCCACAGAAAATATCAACATCAATAAGAACAACTAATTTCAAACTTCATAGGCAATAATCTTCTCATTTCATTTATCCATTTATCATGATAGTTTTGGATTCTATCAACGACAGCTTAATAACGATTATCATTAGGAAAATCAAAGCAACAATCCAAACTTTGCAACAACAATCAAAGTAGACAAATTTATACCAACCAAAAACAATCCGTGATGTAGGGCCTCCTCTAGCCACTACACCCATTTCTTACCTCACAATGATCCTCTATAGAAGTCCTCTCCTCCAGCAGGTAGTAGCATAGAACCAAGAAAACACCATGAACACAACTTTGCTTTGGCACCCTCGACACAGAACCTTCACTTTGCTCTCTTCTCACGCACTCACTGAACGAAAACACAGCGTCCCCATTCCCACTATTTCTTTTTCTCTTTTGCTTTAAAAAAACAGGAACCCAAAGTCACAAGAGCGCCACCCCCATCGTCAGCCATTCCTATATAGGTAGAGAAGACGCAAGGTTTCCTGCACAATCACACACTAAAAAGAAGGAGGTCCAATCCAACACAACCACGAGGAAAATGCTCTATCCATTTGGGAAAGGAGAAAGAGAATATTGGGAAAAATAAAATAAAAGAATGGATGATAGAATCAGTTTTCTTGTTAAAAATAGACTTTTCAGTAAAGTAAGCCAACCAAACCCTCGACCACATTGCGTCCGAATACCCAATTTTGCCTTTGTTTTGTGTTTTCGATCAGACCTTGCGACCGTGTCTCGATCGATGACTCGACTGAAAAATCAATGAATTTGATGGATTCAAAAACTCATTGTTTTTCGATCGCACATCACATCGACACCCTCGATAGCGTTGCGTCCAAAACTAAAAAATGTAATTTGTAATGCGTTCCGGTCAAATTCTCCGACCCCACTTCAACCGCAGTATGACCAAAAATGTAAAGAGTAACCTGTAATGCATTTTTGGTCGGGATATTCAACCACAACCTTGACCTCAATGTGACCAAAAATGTAAAATACACAATCCATAACAAATTTCCACTTTAAAAATTCCAAAAATATTTATTCCCTCATTTAAATTCCATCAAGTCCCAAATTAATGATTACGAAACACATTTTCTTTTATTATCCCGTAAAATCGTTTACATCACAATTGTGGAGAAATTATCCGGTTAATCGATATAATTATACCCCAACTTATTATTTTTCTAAACTTATTTTTGAGGTATTACATTCCATAATAAAAATTCTCCAAATAATCCTATTATACCCCATTTAATTTCTAAATATCTTTACGAAAAATTGAGGTTTTACATTCCTCCATCCTTATATAAATTTCATCCTCGAAATGTGGTCAACATAATTATTTCCTTGATCTAACAACCAAAATAACTATTAACAGTCATGACATAACTATCTAAAATAACTTCATATATCATACCCTTACACAAAACTTCCAAAGAGCTTCCTTATTTTTGTTTCCACAAAATAAAATGACTTAGTAAAACACTAAATTGCATCCCAATCTTCTTATCATAATCTACATTTGTTGCAATAGAAGACAATTTGTCCAAATTCCTCTGTTTTCATTCGCTATTGAGTGACAAATCCTTGCAACGTAAGCTACCTTATTGCGCCTAACACACCTCTTAGGTCCAGTCGTGCATCTTCCTTACCTATATATCACCATCTCCTTGGAGAAGATTTCACAAAACCAGCACTCGTTTCACACTTTTAACGCCTCTATACACCAAAATATCAATTTCATATACTATACCACAAGGTGCGTACACTACATTTTGCATCCTCCATGCTAGAAAACACCTTTAGTGTAACCATTTTCAGTTCCTTAAGCCAAAACCAGACAATCTTTAGCTAAATGGCGACTCTCATTACTCTTCAGCATTGCTTTGAATCCATAAAACATCTTCTTAATTAATTTCTTTTACATTTTTTACACTGCTTAGCATCTGATAATGCAGTGTTTCTTCTTCAATGTGATGTCTTCCTAAACACACTTTCCACCTTCTTGTGACTTACCATCAATGGGAAGTTCATTCGATCCTCTTATCTCTGGTTGACCCTTCATCCATTGTTGGGATTTCATTTCCTTCACTACTTTCCTATTTGTCTCCCTAAACTTCAGGACTTGAAACTCAGCACACATAACGTTCTTTTAACTTCCTCTTGTTCTTTGACCCTAGCGTACTCAAACATGCTTTTTACTCTTTGGATCCATCCCTCAGAGCTTGTTAGATCATAATTTTCTCCTTTAAACCATGGTGGCTTTAGTTGTTAAAGCCATTAGCACTTAAATTTTTTTTTTTTTTTTTAAACTGCTCGTTGTTGATTTCTTCTTTCCTTTAAGTCTTTATTCCATTCCATAGGTCAAATTTGATGTACCAATACCTCTGCTAGTTTACTAACCATTTCATCTATTAGATCCTTGTTTCCTCTTGTTTCTATATCCGTATCCGTATCCATATCTGTATCCGTATCCATTTCTGTACTGTATCCATTTCTGTACTGTATCCATATCGGTATCTGTTTCCATATCTGTATCTATATTCGTACCCGTATCTATTTTTGTATTTGTATCCGCATCCGAATCTGCTTCTATATCTGAAATCATATCCATATTCGTATCCGTATCAGTATTCGTATCCATTTCAGCATTCGTATCCGTTTCAGTTTTCGTATCCATATCTGTTTCTGTTTCCTGCCCGTATCGTATCTGTATTCGTTTCCGTTTCTATACCTGTATCCGTTTTTGTTTCCGTATCCATATTCGTTTCTATTTCCATCATGAATAATAAAACCTTAATCAACAACTTATTAACCTCAACAATTCTCCTGGTAGCCCAATCAACAATATATTTGGATTATCGACCTAGTAAACCTTCAAACCCATGCTTTGTCATATTACAGATAACCTTTATATATGATAGACTTCTAACTTCAACTTAAAACAGAAACTGAATCATTCCAAATCTAACCTCCCATCAAAGTCAATTATTAACGAACATTCATTAAGTTACCTAAATTCTTAGACATTCTTTGATGCACCTCAAAGTGTAAAAGTGCTGAATTGAAGATAAGCGCCGAAACGGCTAGGGCAAATCTACAGACTCAAGTTCAAACAGGTATAACTTCCAATCCAGGCAACCAATCACTCTTAAATTTACAAGGATTACATAAGATTCAAGCCAAAATTCACGATCAAAATCACATTGGAACACAAATTATCCACATAACAACACGCTGCCCACAAATAGAATTAACAAAGACAATTTTGGCCCACTAGATAAAAGGGTCAATAACTTTCGTTTCTAAAGGACTATTGACGTCAAATTTGGAGGCCAACTAGTAATCAAAAAACTAAATGTTGTCAGTAAAAAATCACTTAAATTCACAAAAAAAAAAAAAAAGGAGTTATGCTTTTGAAAGTCACTGTTTGGAAAACAGAATTATAGAATAGATTCGGTAACCTCCAATTAATGATGACCTAACTTTCACTTCCGATGTCCAATGGTGACCAATTTTCTAGAGGGCTTAAAATTAACAGTGACGAAGATTCACTCCAAACATTATGATCAAATTTGTTAGGAATATAGAGTTATGAAATCGAAAAAATAACTGCTTGGGTATTGATCAATAAAAACAGAATCGGCGATCTTCAAAAGTTGTGGCTCAACTTCAAGGGCTTAATTCCAAAAACCACCAAATTAACACCGGTTCAGTAAAATCCAAAGAAGAAGAATATTCCCAAATTCCATAATCAAATTCGTTCAAGAACAATAAGAACATAACATAAACATACAAGTCGGTCCGCAAATCTCCTAAGCTCGGAAACCGCAACTTCAATGGACCCTTGACCAAAGGCCACTCCACTTGTTTTCTACCAAATTTATGATCGTCCTCTCTTAAGTAATACTTCTAGGGAAGTATTGGGAGAGCTCAATGTAAGACTCTTCCTCCAAATATGTAACGACCCAAATTTTCGTAATTCCTTAAAATGCGAGAAATTTAAATTTTTCAAAAGACTCCTTTATAAAATGCAATCAAAGTGCGTCTAACCGGATCGCTACTGACTCTTTTAAACCTATTATGAAAAACCAATCGGTAAATGTACGGAAGCGTTGTAAAAATAAATCATTTGTAAAACATGGCGGAAGCGTAAATAAAATCCTTTATTTAAAACCTTTGCAGAAGCGTAATATAAAATATCTAAAACATTTCAGTTTAGCAAAACCTTACAAAGCATAAATACTTTAATAAAAGGACTTAACTATTTAATTACAACCTTATAAAACATAAGTTCATTAAACTATTTTTCTTTTACCCTCTTTATGCCTGGCCAGCCACAATCTCCCTCGCGCGTGCAAACCCCTCACCCCTGCTTGCTATTGTTCGTTCTTCTTTTCTTTTCGCTACTCCTAGTTCATGCATTCCTCATAGTTTAATGGTATCTACATCTACACCATAAGTAACTGTAAGCCTGAAGGCTTAGTAAAGAAAAAGGAAAATGCAAACATGAATGCCTCTCTTTAGTCATTATTGGAATGGGGCCACCCAAACCAATCATTTCATTACGTCGTTCATTTTATTATTACTTTCCTTTACTTTCGTTCGTTGATTACTCGTACATTGAGCTGGAGCTTGGAGGAATCCGTGGTGGTAGGGTAGATCTTTGTCGACTTCAATCACCTAGGGTAGACAGTCTTGCAGTCCGACAAGGGGAAGGTAACATTCTTTTAAATCGTGTCTACCTGGCTGATCCGTACTTACCCCACAATCCCCTAACTCCCTTATTACTTTTTTTTTGTTTTTGTGTCGGGATGAGCTACCGGACCACAAAGACCTTTATTATCTTACTGTTTTACTCATTTTCATTATTTATCCTCACTCATGCATGTGTGCATACCACCCCGAGGCACTTCCTATTAGTTTCTATTAACATGATGCATGAACATACATTCTCATCTTAGCATGATGCATAATGTGTAAGAACATAACATTCATAATAATTGAAGTGCGCATTAAAATAAAGGTAACTGTAAACAACTGGAATTGAAACTAGTGAATACAATAAATAACAGTAATTGAAAGCATACCACAAAGCATAGCAGGAAACAACATACGATATTGAATTGGAAGCGATGAGCAATAGAAGACAACAAGTAAACATGCGATGAATCACCCTTAACCAAACATGCTTGTTCGATTAAACAAAACTAAACATGCTTAAACACTTAGGAAGATTAAATAACTGAAAACGGGGAACGTGATCATGAATTCATAAGTCTCATTCCAACTTATTTCACATGCTTTATTTCTAATTAATTTAACACGCTGCAATTAATAGTTTAATTTATTATCCTAATTAATTACATGCTCAAGTTGATTACATGCTCAAGAAAGGATTACAATTATTACTCTAGATGATTTAAACATGCATTTTGCTATGATTATTTGTCATACATCAAGAAATGATTAAGTCATTAAACATGCTTCACTAATTAATATTAACATGCTCATCTGGTTAGTAATTAACACGTTCAAGAGTTGATTACATGCTCAAGTAGTCAATTATGTGCTCAATTCTGGTTAATTAAACGTGCTTAAGAATTTAGACATGCTAGCAAATTAAACATGCTACGATTATCGACCTAGTTAATTGTACATACTCAGTTCTAGTTTGATTACTCTAGTTAGTTAATCATTCTAATTAATTTTACATGCATCAAGACTTAATCAAATTATTAAACATGCTCGACTTGTAAATCAATTGTTGTCTTACTTAGTTAATTGTGCTCAATGAAGTGATTAAAAGCTCTCAATTAGTTGAGTATGTCGATTAAACATGCTTATAATTATCATTCTAATTAATTAGATGTCTCGATTTGCTAACATACTCAATTAGTTATTCATTACACAACTAGTTAACTAGGCTTAAGAGGTGATTAGCATCTATTAATTCATTAAGCTAATTGATTAACATGCTCGAGGATTAGATGACTAGTTAATTAACATGCTTAGTTAATTAGGCATCATATTTAAACGTACTACTTAGTTAGGTCACTTTAGTTAATTTCATGTTGATGTTATTCTTGTTTATTAGACATGCTTGGGTTTGCTATTTAACAGCTAATTAGGTGAGTAAACTAATAAGCCAACGTAGTCACACCAAAACAACATGTAAGGAAATAAACAACAAATTTTGGTTTGTTCATGCTTAACTCATCCTTCCCCATTTCTCTTTTCACTTTCTCATTCTCTATTTCTCATCAATAACTAACAATATGACCCCATTAACAAGAATATCATCATGGGGATATCCTAGAGCTATCAAAAATCTACAACATACTGATGATAGTAATAACAAAAATCACAAAACATTCTAATTCTACAAAGCATTAATAACACTATCAATGGCTAACAGATCACTTCAGACAAATAACCTACTTAATCAATTAGCAGTAACATCAACTAACAGTAAGCATTTAACTAACAATAACATTAAACTCACACACCCATACTTGTGGTGTAGGGCCTCAATGGCCAAAACACCCCATTTTCCTTACCTCAATTCTTTATCCCGTTCGGCACTTAAAAGTTATTCTCCTCCTCTTCTCTGCACTTAGATCTCACAATTCCACAGCCAGCCCAAATGCAGAGTATATCCATGCTTCAATATTGAACATGTAAGAACAGTAGTAACAGTCATCCAACTATTTGATTTAGAGCATCAGTTTAACATTTCCTACTTCCAACAAAAATCCACTCATAACGTACACTTAACATGCTTTAGACCGATAACAGCACATAATATATTCTTTCCAATAAAATCGTTGAACCCAGCAACATTCCAAAATTCAACACAAAGGCATAATCAATATCATCTGTAGAATTAGCATTTCCTTCTCATTTTCTACTATTTAATAACATGCAGAATAACCAAAACCAACATATTCTCATCCTGACTATCGGCAGAAACCAACCCATGATCAACAACCAAAATTTACCGTATGCATTAACAGAGAGAAATGCACTAAAATCCTTAGGCAGAATCTCAAGTCCAGAAAGCATAAATAAGCCATTAACAGGATGTCCAACAACAACAGAAAGCAACACACCAATGTTCATAATTCAGAGGTACCAAAACTAAACTGTAATCGACCATTTATATCCAAGTGACTAAACTACATAGAGGAACCTCACCTTCTCGGCCTCCAAAAGAAACATCTGAGTCCAAGAGCTCCAGTACTCTGCTAGCATCCAACTCCAGAAGGCTCCAGCTCTCTTGGCTACCAGGAGGAAAATCAGCCGAGCTGGAAACCGAGCACAACAACAGTAACCATCTTAAAACCAACCTTCAGTCCACACTAACTCAACACTCCATAAGAAAAGGAAGGAAATTCTCCTTACCAGAGGACTGCGAGCAGCTTTCATCCAAGAAGCTCATCTCCTCCTTTAGCTCTCGATATGCTTCTTCAGTAGAGACTCTCGGCTCCTCTCAAACAATCTCGTGTCGCTGCCCATCTCCTCTCCTTGTCTCTGTCTTTTATTCTCCAGCCAACAAACATTCTCCAGACAGCATCTCTCGTTTCCTTTTTGCTTTCTAGAAGCTGTGGGTTACGTAGGGTGCAACTCCAGGCTGGACAAAAGCATAAGGTTGTCTGCACAGCAGACAATGGTCCAATCCGAGCCAGCCAGACTGGGTTCAGACGCACCCGGGTCACGGTCACCATCTGCACCAAAATCGCCCCTGCCCTTGCAAAAATTGCCAACCCAATCGTTCCCTGTCAACACCCGAATCACCAGAAAACGGAAGAAGAAATTGACTAGCTAAGCTCGAACTGACTCTGGAAATCGTTGTCGGACCCGTCTCCAGAAATCACCTCCGCATGAGCCCCAAATCCGAGCCCTAGCTCCCGCACTCGCCTGCTCTGTTCCGTCCGCTCGCTTGCCGTCGGAACTCGTCGTCACCTCATCGTCCGAGCCCGCAGTCGAGCCCCGTCGCCGTTCCCCACGCTCGTTGTCGCTGGCGAACTCCTGAGCTCTCAGGTCTTCTTTCCCTCGCTTGATCTCTCTCTTCCCCTCTCGTTTTCGTCTGCCAAGTCGCAAATGGCTAGAGGCCATTGTTTAATTGACTAAATCGGTTCACTAAGTGAACCGGTTCATCTCCTCTTCAACTCTATTTTAAAATTCCCCTTTTTAAATCCTAATCCATTCTAATCCCCAATAATCCAAATTTAAATCTTTAATATTTTTCTTTCTCATTTCATCAAATGGCCAAAGGCCAGACGAAATGAGGAGTATTGAACCAGTCTCTTAATAGAATCGGCTCAGTTAATCGAAAATACGCCTCCACTTATAAATATTAATCTCAATGAATCACTTATGTTATAATTTAATTTAATTAACCCCAATTGATCACATACATTATAATTTAATTAATATTTATTTTAATTACATTAATTCTCATAAATTATAATTTAATGAATACGTCACTAGTAATACCCCGATAATATCCGATAAATCCAAATACCCCAAATTAATTTCCAATTATTCCTAATAATTTCAATATAAAAATTCAGGGTATTACAAAATATGGAAAAACCGTGAGGAAAGGAATGTTTGGTGAAGAGTCTGCGACAAGGCAAGACAAAAACACTGAGGTGTTTTGAGAGAAAACTCCAAAACAAAAATGTAGATGCAAGTTGGGGTTCTAAAACTGATGTTTATTTCACCCTTAAGGAGATTAAATACCCCTTAAGGCTGCCCTAAAGCCAAATTACAAGTATACCTTTTTGCTCAAAATTTTGGGGATGAATGCTCGGCTAACATGCTAACTGAGCACTCTAACAAAAACCGAATTAAACAAAACCTAAATCTGACCAAAACCATCCAAAATCCAGTTGTCCAAATAAAATTAAGTTCATAAAACTTGTAAAAGCATAAAAAGAACATATCTTTAACTAANAATAAAATTAAGTTCATAAAACTTGTAAAAGCATAAAAAGAACATATATTTAACTAAGGAGTCTTTTCGAGCTTTGGTACAATGTGCTTCAAGTGTTCTCGGATTATTGGTGCAAACCAAGGGGATGCAATGGACTTCCACATGAGTAAGTGTTTTAGGTATTCTTTTCTCTTCTTGCAAAGGCTCTCCTTCAAGTCAATCAAGTGTGTTTTCTCTACAAAATAATAGCTCATTAGTTGATTAATTGATCCTTTTGGCGGGAGCCCGAGTGGTCGGGCTTTGAGGTGCATCATTCTTCATCCTTCGATTCAACTTAGCACATATCATATTCTCCTTATATTTTAAGAGAACCCCCTTGGATCCATAAATCCAAATGGGCTTTAGACCTAATAGTTTCCAAAATCCATCAATTTACAACAAGTAAATTGAAATCCAGCTTAGAGGAAGTAATTAACTCATTACACATCAACTTCCTTGTTGGCTTCCTTCTTCAAGGAATTACTTTACTCCCTTGGACGAGTCCTCAACTTCCCGTGTGGCTGAAGCTTCATAACATAATTGCCTTGTTTCAAGAATCGATCTTTTGCTTCTTTGATATCAAGAGCCTTTCATACAATCTCTGCATAGGCCATATCTTGAACACCAGATATCTTAACACCTCTTTGAACTTATGCCTTAAGTCCTTGTACAATCGATGTAACTTAAGAGAACTCCCTTGGATTCATAAATCAAAATGGGCTTTAGACCTAATAGTTTCCAAAATCCATCAATTTACAACAAGTAAATTGAAATCCAGCTTAGAGGTAGTAATTAACTCATTACACATCAACTTCCTTGTTGGCTTCCTTCTTCAAGGAATTACTTTACTTCCTCGGACGAGTCCTCAACTTCCCGTGTGGCTAAAACTTAATAACATAATTGCCTTGTTTCAAGAATCGATCTTTTGCTTCTTTGATATCAAAAGCCTTTCATACAATCTCCGAATAGGCCATATCTTGAACACCAGATATCTTAACACCTCTTTGAACTTATGCCTTAAGTCCTTGCACAACCGATGTAAGTTATGTTTGTCATTTCTTGCAAGATGTGAGGCAAACCATGACAAGGCATACACATATACTCTGTAACCATTCCTTTGTGCTACAACTGAGCAATTTCTTCCATCTTATTCGTCATCATAATTCAGCTTAGTCCTTAGTCCTTAATGTTCTTCCTTCCCATAACCATTCTACCCTCTATCTCATCCTTTGAAACTCAAGCGACTCAGTTTAATTATATACTTGGATTAGTTCATGCCGGATTTTCCTTTCACTTCTCCCCCCTTTCCAATTTACAAAAACTTTGGCAGAGTATCCCCTGTTTCTTTAATCCCCCAAAAGCCATATTCATACATCTTGTAAGAAACCCAAGCAGTTCTAGAAAAGTACATTAATTATTAAAAAAAAATTCCAGAGAAACCATTCACCTATTCTTCTCGAACTAGTTCTATAGACATATTTCAAAACATACCATGAGACACCTCTGGTTTACCAGCACCAAACATAAGTTTAGTCACACGTTCTCCTTCATTTCAAAATACAATATACAAAATACTCAGTCACTCTTAGGTCCACTAGTCCCCTCATCATTTCCTACAGGGCAAGAACTTTCTCTAATTCCCCTTTACTTTCGTCGGACAAGGTGAGGCAATGTCAGGCTATATGTCAATGCCTTTTACGTCTAAAACATCACCCTAACCACACTAGAGATGCTCCAATGTGACTTCTGGTACACCGTGAACATAGCTTCTTTTGTGGTGTCCCCACCATGGGTTCCTTAGCAGCAGTGTTTCCTTGGGGACATTTCCATTTTCCCTGCTGATTTCCGTCCTCCAAGGACCTCTTAGTCGCCTTAGTAGTCAGCTCTCCTCCTTCCCTTGGTATTGACCATATTTCTTCCATGACTTCCGTGAACTTCTTATTGGATACCCTAAATCCTCACGCCTTTTTTTTAATAAGTTGGAAATGACACTCCATATGGTCCATCAACTAGTTGACGACCTCATCCCCCATCTTCGCACCTCTTTCCATGTTATTCCCTTCGCAAATCATAAACAAAAATAGAAAAAATAATCATATGTTAGTTAAAATGGCACAAAGTATACTTACAATTAAAGAAGCATTTCTACGTTGAAACTCGTGCTAGTAGGTAGTCTACAGAATCAGTTTTAAAACTCGTGGGCTCTGATACCAACTATAATGCCTCATTTTTTCTTACATTTAAAATCTCATGAAATTGAAAACTTTTTCTTTTATAAATACAACTTAAGACTTTTGTTTCATACAATCTTTTTTTTTTTCAAATCACAGCGGACGGTTTTGAACAAAACATTTAAAATTTCAATAAATTACACATTTCAAAGTGGCCAGAGCACCACCCCCATCGTCTGCCATTCCTATATAGGTAAAGAAGATGCAAGGTTTGCTGGACAATCACACATTTCAAAGGAGGAGGTCTAATCCAGCACAACTAATGTGCCTTGAAGAACCTAGCACACGACCTTTGAGCCATGAGGCTCACTAATTATCTAATGAGCTATTATTTTGTATGAAATACTACGTTAAGGAAAGTTGAGGTGGAACTCGTGCTGAAGAAAATGGAAATCAACCAATATGTTTCTCGTGGAGCCATGCAACTTTCAATCAATTCGGCTTTCATTCTCTCAGCTTGGAGGAGTTCACCTTGATCGATGCCAACAAGATTGATTAAAGAACGTCATGTTGAATTTTCTACGTTTAATCATTACATTACATGATATTTTATTATTATCTATTGGTTGGAATTTATTTTGATGGTTTTTAGTTCATTTTATTGAATTATGATTTGTGGTGCTCAGTTTGCATGTAAACCGAGCCCTCATGCCAATTTTATGTGAACTAAGTGGCATTTTTGTAACTTTATTTTATTCTCATTAAGGGAGTATTTAGCCTCCCTTCATAGAACCCTAATTCATATTTGAAACCCCCATTTTGCAGTGCAAAAATCGTGAAGAGCTTGTGCTCTCTCAAACCCTAGGTGGATGGCTAGCTTCAACGCAAAACCTACACCAAAATCATCTCCCTCCTTTGTTCTTATTCGTTCTTGAGAGGGAGATTGGCACTATCTCTTCCAGAATCTTCATTAGAAGGTTTCCTTTGCCGTGAGGAGGTAGAAGAATGTCTCAAACCCAAGGTGGAGAGGTCTTTTTGTAAAGGACCCGAACTAATCGCCTCTCTTGGCCGAGTGGGAGAGCGCCGACTAACTTGGTGCCACAATTTTGTCCACTTTTCCTTAGGATTACTACTATATTTTTATTCTGAGATTATTGGTACTTCTGTTCTTGAGAAATTTTGGTTGGAATCGTTTGAATTAGATTCGTGGTTTTAAAGTTATGCCTATTTTCTTAAAAGTGGCGCAATCCTATTTTTCCGAGAATTTCATTTCCGAGTTCTAGATTCGTTCATGCCTAACTTCATTTGTTGGACGTCTTTTTAGCTGATTTTTGGTGGTGAATCAATATTTTGTGTCTACTACTTGCTCTAAAAATTTGAGGGCCAAAGGCCGAACGCAGCTTGAAATCCATTCCTTTTGATTTCAGTGCTCAGATTTGACATAGCCTATTGCTAGACGGTTTTTCCGAAAAACTCTACATCCAAGCAAGGTTTTCTTCAAGAACAACTCCATGTGTGCAACAAGTTTTAAGCTAAATTTTTGTGGTGATTTAATATTATGTGACTACTAAGCGCTCATTAAATTTGAGACCAAGAAGCTGTATGCAGCTCCCATTCCATTCAATTTGATTTCGTTGCTCGGGATTTCATCTAACCCATTACTATTGACCTTGTGTTTTGAATTGAGATTTGGGGCACATCATTTGGTATCAGAGACTTAATTGGCTTTTGTGTGCAGCTCTGTGATTTTATTTTTTTCAAAGAATGAGTACTAGAAGTGGAGCTCACTATAACCGAAGTAAAGAAACTAGACCTAGTTCTTGCTCACTTGCCGAGATAGAACCAGAAAAATTCGAGAAAAATTTTCAGCAACAACTTGATGAATTAAAGGATATGTTGTCTAAATTACAACAAAGTCATGAAGAACCCTTAATGGTCATGTGAGGGGCCCTAGGACTCCAAGACTAAGGGAAAAATTCAGCACATCCATCGAGTCAAGGGGCCAAAATAAAAACTTGTATGATAGGGGTGAGGGAGAAACCGATATGGAAGAGCCTCCGAATTTGAGACAAAGATCTCATGGGAAGAATGATATGAAGCTTGTGAAATTACCTATCCCTCCATTTATAGGGTTCAACGATGATATTGAGTGTGTGGATTGGTTAGAAAAAGTCGAGAGCATATTTGACTATCAAGAATTTGGGGATAAATCTAGAGTTAGATTAGCCTCCTCGGAATTTGTGGGTTATGCAAAATCTTGGTGGCATAATTTGAAATCTCAGCGGCTACTTGATGGGGAAGACGAAATTATTTCTTGGAGGATGATGAAAAAATTGATGAGAAAAAGATTTGACACCTCTCAGCTATGGGCTAAAGACATCCATTGCTCCAAGTGCCTTAAAATTGGGCACTGTGCTTCAAAATGTCAAAACGAAAGGAGTAGTAGAATGAAGGAATACTCAGATGATGAAGGAAGCCAAGATGACTCCTTGGTAGCAATTAACGAAGAAGAAGAAGAAATTATCTTACCACAAGAAGGTTCACTATTTATCACGAATTCCGAGTCTATAACTTTCCAAGAGGAAGTTTGTTCCCGAATAGATGAGAAAGAGTGTTTACAAGAAGAAATTCTTGAAGATGAAAATATAGAGAGTGGAAGTAATATGATGTAAGGCATTGATGGAAATCCTTGACTAACATCATAGATGGAAATCCTTGACTAACATCATCTACTTTTCATGTAGATACGTTATAGGATATGTGCCATGCATTTCATGGGCTAATAATGAAGCTAATAACAGTATTTCTACGTGAGTTCGGAGACTTAAGAGGTTGCTCACACGTAGAAACAGCTCGTTTTAGTAAGTTCAAAAACTGAAGAGATTGCTCTTACTCAACGAGTGGTGAGTTCGGAGACTGAAGAGGTTGTTCTCACCTAACGGTAAAACGGTAAACGGTAATGAATGTAAATGTAGATGGATCTGTTTTTACTGAGTTCGAAGACTGAAGAGGTTGTTCTCTTGTAAAACCAAATTCAAGTGGTGAATTCAGAAACTAAAGAGGTTGACCCAACTTACAAGTATATGAAATTAAAGCATGAAGAATTGTCATAAAGTTTAAGGTTGCATTACATTTTATATTCCTTACTGGGCAATACGCTCATTATTCCTCCTGTGATGTAGGTATGAATGGTGAGCCGGTTGAAGTAAATGTTGAAGGAGCATGACGTGATGCGAGCTTATGTTATCATGCACAAGACGACCTCGAGGGTTATGGCTCTATTAAATAAAGTTTTTTTTTTTTTAATACATAAAATATTGTCATGGATTTTAAGTATTTTATTATGTTATATCTGTAAGACGATTTAATGTTTTATTCCGCGTAACGTGCTTTAATATATTTCAATAAAATATGTTTTAAATGAGATTTTAAAATGTTCAAATTTTACAAAAAATCTATAAACGGAAATGGGATGTTACAGTGTTGTTCCTTTGTTTAATGTTTGCACTATTATCATTCTTTCTCTAGTGATCAATTTGTGGGCCTTGACCCATTTCTTATGGGTTGGACTTTATTTATTTTTAAGTCTTCTGCTAAAAATTTAACTTTGGGATAGGCAGTTGGATCCTCTTTGAGAATTGAGTCGTTTGACCCGACATTTTTGTTAGGTTCGTCTCCGGGTCGTGACAACAACAGTGGGAGTTATTGCGAATTCTAAAGAGCCTAAAAGTAATAAGTGAACAAAGCTTATAGAGCAAAAATATCATGTGATAAGAGATATAGTGCAGCATGGAGAAGTGACTGCTATGAAGATTTCATCAGCTAACAAGCAACATCTGGAAGTCTTAGGGATTGAGGAACATCTAGAAGGCTTAAGGATTGAGGAACATGTCTCATTGGATTTAAGGCAAGTGGGAGATTGTTAGAAATTATGTGGCCAACAAGCAAATGTAATAGCACAATTTTGTAATATATGAATAAATTTATATCGATTAATATTGTGTTTTGCATTTTAAATTATGCTTTATTAAATTCACACAAAATTCTTTGATTATTTATGCAAACTTTATATTAACATATATATTGTATAAATGTAAAATAAAATATAAAGAATAATAATTAAAATAAGTTTGTGACTTATATTTCTAGTAAAGAATCTTCAAATAGTATATAATCATAAATATAGTTCATCGCATTAAGAATGTATAGTTATAGCCCAACTATATATGTATTGACATAAAATTATTATATTTTATATAATATGATTATATAAGATTGGATCAGATAAAATTATATTATTATGATAATTTTTTAATATAAAATAATTAATTTTATCATAATGATAGACATATATGTATAATCTTAATTCATGGTATTTAACAAACTCCTATTTTATTTTAGTTTATTTTTTTATTTACTCAATAAAGTTTTGTATGAGTTACAATTCGAACACTTTGTACACTGGAAATGAATTAAAATAAATCGTTAGGAATGTTAACATAGATGAAATAAATCTATTTCTATAGATTTTTTTATTTGTTAGTTCGGGAATCGAATAATTAATGCTCAATTTATAATCGTTATTAATTAATTAGATGTTAACAAATTATAAACTTGTCTATATTCGGAATCTAAATGGAAGATCAAAATATACGTAATGATTATATCAGTGGATACTTTGAGAAAATATACTCTATAATTTTAAAAGTGTAACTATAATGTTTACGTAAATTACTTTACAGTTAATAATTATGTTAATCAATATAAAAACTTTATATTAATTAACAAAAATTTATTGAATTTTAAAATTATAGGTCTATCATATATTGAGTATGATTTTGTTGTGTTCATCACATCCATTATGTTTATTTGAGATGAGAAGAATTAATGGAAAAAATCAAAAGTGTCAAAAATTAAAAATATCATTTTCAAATCTCTCGAATTTTGTACTTTTCTACAATAGTGTAATTTTTTTTTCTTTTTAGATAAAATTTAAATTATATATTTTTATGGGAAAATGACAAATCAACCATCGTGGTTTGCGATCAATAACAAGTCAACCACTGTGGTATGTTTTCTAACAAGTTAACCACCAACGTATGTGAAAATGACAAATGCACCATCGCTGTCCGTTAAAAAAAAGCTGATGGCCCCACCATGTATGCCTGGACGCCGCGGCGTCCAGGCAATTTTGGCCTGCACGCCGCGGCGTCCAGGCCAAAATGATTTTGAAATAAAAAAAAATATATATATATATATATATACTTAAACCAATTTCGCCCAAATTTCAAGCCCTAATCTGCAACTCTCGACAGACTTGCGACGAGGAGTGCGACGAGGAGAGGAGCTGCCTGCGACTAGGAGAGGAGCTGCGTGCGAAGAAGAGAGGAGAGGAGCTACGTTCGACGACGATTTGAGGTAGATTTGTGTGTATTTGTTGATTATTTTCTCATAGTTGTCTGTGATAATGGAAATGGACTGTTGATTTGAGGTAGATTTGCTGCGTTTCTTCAAAGTCTCTATAAGGGTCTTCGGCGCCGGTCACACATTTCCGCGGCGTGCAGACAATTTTTGGCCTGGACGCCAAAAAAAAAAAAAAAAAAAAAAAAAGAAAATATATACCTAAACCTAAACCTAAATCTAAATATATACCATGCAAGAAATATTCAAGTTAAACTTTTGTTTAAATTTGTAAATCGATAGTTATAGCTTGAAATTATTTTGGAGATAAGTATTGGGGTAATAATCTGTTATCGGAAATGAAATTGGAATTTTTTTTTTGTTTCATTACATTTTTTATTATCCAAGCGACGCAATGAGAAAATACTGTTATGCTAACTTAGACATGTTGTGTAGGTTATTATATTGCAGGTTGGTGAATTACTCTCAACTATCAGAATGCAATCCCGGACTAAGAAATTGACCTCGAAGCGTGGGAAGGCAACGATGGAGGCAGTTGAACCCGTTCAAACTGCGGCGTTCGAAGCCGATGTAGTGGCGGCGGTGGAAGAAACCGCTGAGCCTGAAGAAGTAGAAGCCGGATGCTCCAGCGACCCATTCCAACCCGTTCAAGTGGGTTCAAGGTCGAAACTATATTGGAACCGGAATTGCAAAGCACGGTACGTAGAAAATATACAACGCCGTACAATTATTGTGTCCAAGATAGTAGATTTGGACTCATTCGCTGGGATGGGAATTGATCGTATGCTTGAGGCTGCTGGGTTAGCCGGGTTGTGCCGGATGAGGGGCAGTTATTGCGAGCGAGTTATACGATTGTTTTATGCAAATTTGAGCATCTCCACCCAACCATTAGAGGTGCATACATATATTTTTGGACATAAGGTTAGGTTCATGGCCAATGATGTCAACATTATGCTTGGATGTGTGTTGGAGGAGCCAAGCGATGAATATTATCAGATGGCTCGGGCGCCACCATTCGTCAAACAAGGACGTGGGTTAGAGGTGATTAGATTGTTGCATCAGGATCCCGAGGTTGCCGAGTACAGCAAGCCAAAGGGCAAGGAGTTGAATGCCTTAGCCCGATTGATCCACCTGATAATGACGTACACAATTTTGCCTCGGAATGGGCATCGAGACCTTGTTACCAGCATGGATCTCTATATGCTAGAGAAGGTGTTCACGGGACAAAAGGTGGACATCGGATATATCATCGTGAGCCACATGCAAGAGGTGCTGAACAACTCGGCGAAGTCACTGCCGTACAACTGGCTCATCCAGAGTATCGTTGAGCAGTTAGGGGTCCCCATCCCGGAGACGGAACCTAGAATTGAAGAGTCGGTCAATGACATTTACAACAATTCATTAGTGGACCGAATGGGGATCACCCAAACTAGAGGGGAATGGATGCGCAAGTCAAAGAAGGAAGCAACACATTCACCCCGGTCAGAGCCTAGGCATTCAGTCCCGTTTCATGAACAACCTCCTCCTCCTCAGGCATCTCATTTTAGTTCGATGCCTGATGAGACGTTCGCTTGGATGAGCAGGATGGAGGAGCTCCATCATATGTCCATGACCCAAATGCAAAAAATGCAAGAGCAGCTGCAAATGCAACAAGTCCAAATACAAGAAGCGGCCAAGCTCGCAGAAGATAGGTGGGCCATAGCACAACAATGGCATATGCAATCTGCCGAGTGGCATCTTGAAATGGTGGCAGCCCTGAACCCAGGTGAGAGGCAATCACCTGGTTTAGCATCCGCGTCATCCTCCTCTGACGCACCTGATACGACATTCCGATTGTAAGTTCATTCCGTTGAACGCTAATTCCACTTTTTTACTTTATTTTGTTTCATGTAGTGACATGTTTTTAATTGGCAGCAACCCTGTTGGAAGCAGCCAACGTATTCCTCCAGGCGTGCCTCTCGAGCCGCCACCCCTTAAAACTGTGCGCGTGGTATGTCTTTCATTTCGGTATATATGTGTGTTCATTAATGTTTACGCTCACCCTTTTTTGACATTTTGGTTACAGGCTCATGATTTGATGAGTAAGTTCAAGGATTATTGTCAGGGTAATCTTCGAAGGAACATAGAGACATGCGCAGTTCTTGGGGGAAAGCTGACCGACAATGAGTACGTCGTCAGCGAGATCATCTTCCCGGATCAGAAGGGCACGGCAGATACTGTGAGAGGCCTTCGTTGTGTGCTAGTTTATAAGCTTTTATCTAAGTACTCATCCAAACTTATATGCAGCGCTATGCGGTGGACGGCGCAGACGAACATGTTTTCAGACATCAACATGAACACGGTCTACTCACCGTAGGATGGATTCACGTAAGTATTCAGCTCGCGTCTCCAGTTTGTTGTTAATGTTTATTGATATCATATAATGCGTTGTTTACATTGCAGACACACCCAAAACATGATTGTTTTATGTCGTCCGTTGACCTGCACCAGCAATACGCTTACCAGAAATTACTACCGGAATCAATATCCATTATCGTAGCTCCCACCGACAAACAGCGGTAAGAAGTTTCCCTTGTGTACATTCTTAATATTGCTTTCCACGTAATTGACCACCAATTGTTCCCTTTGCATTACAGGCCGTTCGGCGTCTTCCGGTGTACCCCTGCGGGGATGGAGGTGATAGGAAAATGCAAAATTAAGGAACAATTCCACCTGCACGAACCTCCAACCTTTGAGTATGAGGGTCCGTTGTTCGCCAGAGCAGATAGAGTATTTCTTGACCCGCACTTGTCGTTTCTGATCACGGATTTGCGCCCGAAACCGACCAGGAAGAAGAAGGCGTAGTGTAGTTCAATGATATGTTGTTTGGATGTAATGTATAGTTTACATTTAGCGGATGATTTGGATGATACTGGAACTGTTTGGGATTCTTTTTTGTGCAGGATGTACGAGAGTAGTTTTGGGGGAGTAAAGAAACAAGGCACATTATGTCAAAATTTTTAAAAAATTATGAAGTCAGGTCAATTGATTAGTTGTAACGCCCCTAGAATTGAAAAAAAAAATATTAACTTACTAACACAAAGCTTTGAATTTGCAAAACTTCTTTTTATATCAGAAAAACACAAGTTTACATCAGTGCCATTTCACTGTCATCTACATTTTGTCGAAAGAAAAAACAATTGTATCACGGCAGGTTAAGGTCCACATTTGTGTACGTTTGTGTGGGAGGACCTTCCGCATCAGACTCCTGCAGATCACATTGAAAAGGAAATGAGCATATTTCAAATAACAATTGAAAGCATAACGTGATAATGCACGGACCTGCGTCTCATGAACTCTATCAGGAACTGTCTCAGACACTCGAGAAGGAATTGTCTCAGGGACTAGGGAAGCAATTGTCTCAGGAGCTGTCTCGGGGACTCTGAACCCCATAAAGGTGTCCTCCGACCTTCCTCTGCCGCCTCTACCTCTCCCTCTGTTGCCTCTGTCAGCCCCTGCACTGGACTGGCCTCCCCCTTCACACGTGCTGGCATTGTGCCCCACACTACCACAACGCCCACAAGTGACGTTCAAATGTCTTCTGCTTAGCACTGTCCGGCTGGGGGCCTCGTCCACATCCTGTATTCTACGGACGCGCGGCCTTCTTGGAAGCCTTTTAAAAGGCGGTGGGATAATTGGATCAAGATTCGTCACAGGAAGCCACTCGATTGGTCCATTAAGGGGGCGGAGAAAGTGGGAGTACATCACCATGTATGTTTCCCGGTGATAGCACCAATGCACAAAATCCTCAGGAGATCTCCTCATGAAGTGAATGCACGGGATTGCATGCACACACGAGATGCCGGTCAACTCCCACCGGTAACATGTACAAGTACACCTTTCCAAATCAACAGAGTACATGTCGGTACCGTTGCTGACCTCAAACTGGGCAGCTTCTGCAAACTGAGGGCTCCAATTTTCTACTGGCATGTTGTACTTTGGCGAGGCGGTTGCTGATCATTGGACACAACCGTTCGGTCGATTGAGCCATCTTTTCATATTTTTTTACGATCCTACCCATGATGCCCTTTCGAATGATCTCGAACATACTTAGAATAGGTTTGTCCCGGGCGGGTAGGATGCAGGCATTGAAGGACTCGCTGAGGTTGTTGAGGCTTATGTCGCACTTTGGGATCGAAGAGAATGCATGTTTGGCCCAGCATGTCGCCTCTATTCCACGTAAATAGTCATGGGCCGCCAGGTCAAGGACACGTAACTTGGCCATCTCTTTCTCAAATTGCCTCACTGTTGTGGCTCTTGATGCAGCCCACATTGCATCTTTCAACAACTTGCCTTTAAATTGTTTTTGAAAATTGGCATACAGGTGTCGGATGCAAAACCGCTGGTCTGCTTGCCATGCCACATCTCTCACAGCTGGCACTAGTCCCTGCAAAGATGCATAATATGAGACAGACATTGGTAATATATGACAAATATAAATACATAATGCAAAAGCAGTGAATAACACCTTACCTTTTGTCGATCAGAAATAATCGTCCACCCATTGCCAGATGGGGTGTTTAGATCGTCCAGCAACAATTCTAGAAACCACCTCCATGAAGCCCTATTTTCTGCTTCAACAACTGCTACAGCAATCGGGTACATACCATCGTTCCCGTCGATGGTGACAGCAGTAAGCAATTGCCCCGGAGTCGCTCCCTTCAAGTGGCAGCCATCTAAACAAATAACAGGTCTACCACCATTCAGCACTGCCCTTTTGCATGCATCCAAAGCACATGTACATCCTTTTAAATACACTTATATCGAGGTCAACACGCAGTAAACTTCCGGGATTCGACCTCCGAATCTCCTCAGCATAGGACCATATGAGCTTGTATTGCTCATTAGCATCTCCTTCGTTAATTTTCTTAGCCGCATTTCTTGCCCTTCTAGCAAGGCTGGATGTAATGTTGACGTCGAAGTCCTTCCTGACAGTCTCAATTATGGAAGATATGGCCCAGTCGGCCTGACTTTTAAATCTGTCCAAGTAATGTGTTGCCACCCATTTGGCTGTGGCATGGCGGCTTTCCATTTGTCTGGAGCATGTGTGAACGTCGTTGTACATCTTTATTTGAAACGTCATTTCAGTTTTTATTTGTGAGGCGTGCAGCCGCCACATGCACCCTTCTTGACAAGCAGCTCTCAATCGATGCGCATCACTGTGGGTGAATTTTATCCCGTACCCATTATTCATTGCATAATCAACAATTTCTTCTCTAATTTTATTCAAGGAACTATATTTTTTGCCTAGCCCCATACCAACAAATGTGCACTCTGCTTCTGGTTGGCGTCTCAGTCTACTCTCTGCCATGTCCATCTCTTCATCACTAGTGGATTGGCATGCTGATCGGAGTTCCTCATCGTCCTCTTCGTTTAAATTTGTTGAGACAGAATGCAAAATAATAGCAACTTCGTTTCCAAAGCCATGTACCTCCTCATTGGCCAATAATGTCTCTGAAGGGCCCACTTGAGCTTCACGGTTAATACCACCTTCTGTAACACTCCAAGATGCCATTTTTTCCAACAAATTCTTCAACTTTTCCAAAATCTCTTTCTCTACTCGCTTCAGCGCAGCTCAGACTTCTCTAGGGTTAGCTAATAAAGGGAAAACGATAGAATACATGCGAATATCGCAGACCACTCGGATTATGTATTCTGCTGAATTAACATTATGTATTCTGCTGACTTAACAGAGAGACGCAAATGGCCTGGAGGCAAATTGCCTGGAGGCAAATTGCCTAGACGTCGCGCATGGTGGGGCCATCAGCTTTTTTTAACGGACAGCGATGGTGCATTTGTCATTTTCACATACGTTAGTGGTTAACTTGTTAGAAAACATACCACAGTGGTTGACTTGTTATTGATCGCAAACCACAATGGTTGATTTGTCATTTTCCCTTTTTTTATCTATGTAATTATTAATATATTAGAACCAAAATCTATTTTATACTCAGATAAGTCGTTTTTCATGATAAGGGTATCATAAGTACCGTGTTGATAATTTCTGCCACGTGAGGAAACATGAAAAACCAAAAGCAATATCATGAGAAACCCATTAAATTGACTGACAGAACCATTTATAGTCGTCAACAACCATTCATTTACTTATCCAAACAAGTTGAAGTAAAGTAATTGAAAGTGTTGCCTTCCACTTAAGGTAACTGGAAGCTGACTCTGAGCATTCTTATGATTAAGAATGGGGGCTTTAAGATCGAGGGATGGATTGCCTTTTCCCATACTTACTGCCCAACTGTTGAGAAAACAATTAATGCGCTACAGTTATTTTCCTCTGCACAGACTTTAAAGCAAGTGGTGGTGGGGGCCCAACAAAGATAGAACTCACCCTCATCTCACCTGGTTGCCAAGAAACTCGGCAATAAAAGCTGATTCCTCACTCTCTCTCGACAAATAAAAGATGGGTTTTGCAGGCGTCAGAGCTTGAGATGTGGTCCAGTTGGGTAGGTCCTTTGTTTGGACCACAATTACAGCCTAAAGACTATGACTTCTCTATTTTATGCCTTCCTCTCCTGGAGGGGCATCTTTCTTGTCTAGTATCTAATTACCACTTCATTCCATCTCCCCTAATCTTAGTGTATTAATATATATTAATTATTTTCTAATTTTCATTACTTTGGCGTTAAAGGTTGCTTTTTTTTTTTTTTTGTCACGGTATATGAGATGGTCTTAATCTGAAAATATTATATTAGTTGCTTGATAGATCATTTGTCCATTCGCTGCATTAAAAATAGATTTAAGTCATGATTAAAAGTTGGACAAATCTCACTTATCATGTTCACAGGAGGTTCATTGTTGAAGTACATCTAATATTAATTTTATATATATAGATTATGTTATTCATAAATAATATAAGTTATTATAATGTTATTAATGCTAAACAAGAACGGTTGAGTGTTGGGTGTGACTAAATGATAATAGCATGGTACTTTGGTTAATTTTAATTTAGTAAACATTTAAATTTAGGATAAATAATTTTTAAAATGTTAATTTTAATTTAGTAAACCTTTAAATTGAGGATAAATAATTTTTAAAATCATTTTAAATGGTCAACAAAACAGAATTTAAGTTGTATAATGATAGGTGGAGTATGAGAATAGTTACACAATTGATTATCTATTCCTTAGTTTACTCCAATGTTGAATATTTTTTTAGTAAGAACGTCTTCCTTAAATACTAGTAATAATTATATTATGAACTATTATTAATTATTAATATATTATTATTGAGTAATAAATGATATTACATAGAGTAGATGATCATATGTTAATAATTATTTGGGAAAATAGTAGATGATCATATAGTTGGGTTCCATTAATTGTTTTTGGTCTTAAACAATCTCTTTTTCCCGCTCCATTTCAACATTAGGAAACTAGACTAATAGAACCAAAGATTCTCAGTTTGGTTCTCGTTTTCAATTTTAAAATTTGATCAAAGTAGAAAAGAATTATTTAAGGTTTTGTAAATTATAAGCTAAAATCTACAAAAACCCACAAACATCCATTAACACTAACCAAAAATTGACCAACAACCAAAAAAATGGAGCTAAACTAAACAAGAATGTAACTGAAAAAACCAAGCTCCATTTTGATTTTATTTCAAACTTTACTCCATTCAATTTCAGTTCTTAATTATTAATTGAAACTACCTGGCTCAATTCCAATTCAGGGCAAGGATGAACCAAACTATATCACTCAGTCCTACCCCTACTTTTTAAAGTACATGAAAGCTCTATTGATATCCAATGGACCATTATGTCTATTCACAAAGACAAGGACTAAAGCTTTTTATCAACCAATGTTTTTCTATCAATTTGAAAGATAACTCATTGAAGACCCAAATAAAGGAGCAATTAATTCAATGAAATCAAAGAGGATCCACGCGCCTAAGGCCATGGAAATGACCCCAAGAAGATTCACTTGAAGGGTAAGAAAGACCAATGGAAAAGAAATTATGGAAACCTATTAAAATCAACCAAGCAAGTGGTCAAAGTTCAACCAATTTTGTAATTATCCAAGTGGCGAATTTTGAAGAAAAGAAGCTGTCATCCTAGTCACCATTTCATTACCCTTAAGCCAGCAAGGAGTTTCCAAAATAATAGTTTTAGAAAGTTATTAAAACTATAGTTTACTAATCGACCAATTAGGACCGAATATTTAGTGTGTTTCCTATTTTATTGTTTCCTATTTTATGCTTTGTAATTGGCTATATAAAGCCACCTAATGCTTATGTTTTAATAACTAGAGTTTGAATACAAAATAGTTTTTGCTAATTTTGAAATTGGAGTGATTCCTTTTTCTCAGTGGCATATGCAGTCCTACCCTTTAGGGAAAGCTTGTGTGAAGTGGTGTCCAACCATCCCTCAAGCATCCATCCACAAAGTCATCCAAAAGGGAGTGCAAGCTATCCTACTTTCTAAATCCAACCACCTGGAGCGTTTTCAGTATATTTTCTAATTCTTGAGAAATATTGTAACGACCCGGATTTTCGTCACTTTTTGAAAATGCGTTAAAATTTGAGAAAACGTGTCAGAGCGCGCCTAATCCGGACCGCTACCAACCCTTCGTAAAAACTCGTTATAAAAATCCAATTTAATGAAATTATGCGGAAGCGTTAAAAACAAATCATTTATTTTAAAACGTTGCGGAAGTAAAACATTTGCAGAAGCATTAATAAAATGCTTTAAAGAAATAACAAAATATTAAATTGCAATTACAATTTAGAAAAAACTTTATTAATTAATTTACAGCTCAATTATATCTTACAGCTCATAGCCTGGCCGACCACAAGCTCGCTCGTTCAAATCCCTCATCAACTGCTTCTATTCTAACGCTATCTTCTCCTGCGGGTACCTACACCACGAGTAAACTGTAAGCCTAAAAAGGCTTAGTAAGGAAAGACTTAACAATAAAAAGAATATAATTTAAATACAATTATTAACCTAAATGATTTAAACGTGCTTATTGATTAAGTAAATCTAAACCTAATCGCTTAGTCAATTCATATTCAATTAATATCTACGGACAACCAAACTAACGAAACGAGCAGAGCTATTAACAATGCAACCATCAACTAATCCTAAAACTAACAGAGAGCTAACAACAAATTAGTAACAAAGCATACAAGTGATCTTACAGAGTATCAACCAGAAATAACAGAGCATTCAAGCATAAAACCTGCAGAGAAACGTGATGATTTACACACTAAGCAACTATCATATAACAATCCAGAGAACTAACACACAATTCATCAACAGAGAAATCACTAACAGGTTCATCCAACAGAGAATTCACAAACAGATTCATCCAACAGAGAATTCACAAACATAGAACAGAAATCAACCAACCATACTCAATGCACACACACATACTCGTGGGCAGGGCTTAGACGACCGGACACTACCCAATCCTTACCATCGACGAAGATACACAAACACGGACAGCACTCCATCTCCGCAGCAGCTCCAGAAGACCGCATTGCAGCTCTCGGCAATTTCTCTAACTCCTGGACAGCAGCTCACACCGGCGGACAGTAGCACCAACGCTCCAGAGAGCTCCGCACAATCCCCTCCTTGCATCTGCCATCCTCCTCAAAAACCCCATCACTCGCTGCTTCAATTCCTTTCACTTCTCTGAAATTCAAACGTCTGAATGCTCTCCATCAATCTCCTCAAATAACTCCTCCCTTATTTAACACATATGACTAAGGTTCAAATGTAGTAACAACTGATCCCACAAAATCAGTGATGGTGCAGATTCATCGTATCAGCTCCACGCCACGTCTCTGCCATTCAGAATCCAACTAAACCGCCAAGCAAGAAAACAGAGAATGGACCAGTTCGGTCCAATCGCGAGCAACCCGGACCAGACCCATCTGATTCCTTCGTGAACCAAAGCTCCTAGCCTTGCCATTGCACCATGAGCCACAGCCATCTACCCCTGCAGTCGCCTGATCACGTAATGCAAAGGAGGAGACGTGGTCTAAATTTTAGCTCAAAAGAATCTAAGACGAAGAAGTTATGCGCTTTCAAAGTTCACTTTTCAAAATTGAAATTCTGCCAATTTAAGAAAAGTGGAGATTCGGTCGCCTAACTCAACCTATTCCCGTGACCGCGACTCGATCACAGAAAAAGAGACGAATCTATTAAATCCTGCTATTTTTTGGAAGCAGCCTTCAGCCTCACCGCAACCAGAAACATCGACCGAATTCTACCAAAACGCTACTATTTGCCTTTTCGGACACGATCCTCAACCGAAAGACTTGACCGCCCTGCAACCTCTTGTTCAAAAATCAGCATCCAAAGGTTGAGCCACAATTCAATAATTCAACACTATATTTCAAGGTTATATTCTAATCCTCTTCCGCTGGTGCATTAATATCTCAACTTGATTAGAGACAATATAATTAGAGGCCCTTTTGAACAAATCTTATTAATAATTTGGTAATTATGTCGACAATTAGGATATTAGTTGATTGGTGGGCACTCAACAAAAAGTTCTTTTTCTAGTTGTTTGATCATCACATGTGCTGACAAAGACAATCTACCCCTTTCTTATAGCTACAAACTTATTCATTCTCCACTAAACAAATAAAGCAATCTTATTAAAGGAACCCTATCTTAGCAAGCTTTTACAATGTTTTTGTCAAGTTTCATTGGGCATTTTTAGTTGTTCTTTAACTGTCAAACATACACAAATATAGTAGTAAATAGTGATGATTTCATTATTAATTGAATAACCTAGCTTAGGATATTCATACATTAGACCCTTTTAGATAAAACTAGCTTAATCCATTATCCATGCAAAAGGTGCACTAAACAAATCTTGAAGGTGCACTTGTAGGTGAGAACACTTGATATACCACGGATTCTCTCTATTCACAGTCAAGCATGGAAAATTTCCAACAATAATTTTAGTATCTCCTTGCACAGTCTAACTCTCCTCAACTCCTTGGCCAACAAGTTCATTATTTCCTCGGTCAGCCAATTCGTCATTATTCTCCTGACAACCAGGTTCATTCGTCCCATCATTAACAACAAGTACATTATTCTCCATAACATTGGGTATATTGTTTCCTTCAATATTATTGGCAGGTCCGTTATTCTCCAAATTAACAGGTTCATAGTTACCCCGACCAGTAGGTCCCCTTGTCCAACACTACTTTTATGGGCACGACCCCTTCTTTCTTTCTTCATTTTAATTGCCTACAATTTAATTCTAGGAATTAAACACTATTCTTAATAAAACACTGTACTTAATACTTACAGTTGATGAAGCATTCCCGTGTTGTGTTTGCATTGTTGGTAGTTTACAGAAACAATTTGACCCGGTTATACTCTGATACCATTTGTAATATCCCGTAACTTTTTTCGTATAAAAATTTTCTATTCTTTGAAATCATTTGCATAATTGAAAACCAGAGTCATAATCATACATTGGAAGTCTAAATCTTATAAAACATACAGCGGAAGTCTTTTACAATTTAATACCACAATTTCATTGTTTAAATAAACATTTAAATAAACACATTAACTTAAAACATTTATTTGAAATCATAAAACACTTAAAAATCTTTTAAAAAATTTATTTCATTTCCGTGAGCTATAACCACATGTCAATGTCGACAACAGCACAAACATCCACACAACAACACTCCATCATCTACGTCCATCAACAGCTTTATCCATCTATTGGCTCCTTACCTACATCAATGAGACATAACTATGAGTCTAACACTCAGTACATGGTATAAACGTGAAACATGAAATTCATATACATTTTCTATAACATTGAATTTGGTTTTCTATTCCATTTCTCTGTTACTATTCATTTCTTTAATCGTTATTTGATTATATGTCGGGCGTATCAAACAGGACCATACAAACATTCGTTTACTATTTCTGTCTTTTATTGCTGATATGTCGGGCGTATCAAACCGGACCATACAAACATTGTTTATATGCTGGGTGTATCAAATCAGACCATATCAACATCAGTTTACTATTTATATGTCGGATGTATCAAATCGGACCATATAAACATCCATTAACTATTTATATGACAGGCGTATCAAACCGGACCATATAAACACTATGCCTCATACTTTAACATCTCTCAACTCATTCATACTTTCAGGCTTAACTCATCTATCTAAGCAGTAACATTCATTCACGTAAGGAAATTGCATGACATTCACAGCAAGTAAGGTAAAAATTTGGCAAAGGAAATTATAGCAAACTAAACACCAAAAACTCACACACTCTACTTGTGGGTAGGGCCTCCACTGGCCAAGGCACACTCATTTCCTTATCTCAAGACTTTATCGCGTATGGCACTTAATCGCTATCCTTCTTTTTCCTCTTCCAATACCTTCATGATTAATAATCACCAAAATTAATAATCACTCATAATATTCTCCACTAGCTGTCCAACACAACAACAGAAATCAAAATCAGATAGCAGTACACCACACCCATTATTCTTCTCCTAAACACAGTCCATAACTCTCTAGCTCTCCATGTTTCTTAACTTATCATTTTAAATAATTGACAGAGAAATAATCCACTTTCCAGTACATAAATCAAACCAATAGAAAAAGTAGTCAACCACAAGTGGATTTCAACAGTGGATAAATCCAAACCAACAACAGACAATCACTATTATATTTCCAACAACAGACAATAGAGAGCAATATCCAGTTATCATGCAAATAAAACCCAAGAGGCAGAAACCAACATATCCATCAGTGCATAACATAGATTTTATGTTATTCTCTACGGTACATCCTTCACAAAATCCATAAAGACAAAAGAGGAACTCCCTTACTAGAAGACACCCAATAGGCCACACCCGAGAGCACTTCTCCTTCATATTTATCGGCCAACCTCTAGAGAGCACCACATCTAGAGCTTCCTCCCACACCGTGTTCAGCCTTTCATCTCATTTTCGCCTGAAGCACACGACCCTCAGCTCCAGGGAGCTTCTCCCTTCCTTCAGCTGTCGGCTCAATCTTACTAGAGAGCTTTCTCCTCTTTGCCTCCATCTCTTGAATGCCCATCACCAACCTCACATATCTCTGACAATATTCCTTACTCCATGCAGCTTTTCAGAGGTTGTCCACCACGCGGCGTGTGATTCCAAGCTGGAAGGGGCGTGGGGTTGTCTACATAGCAGACAACGATTCGCCCGAACCGGCTAGACTGGGTTCCAGACGTAGCTGAGTCGGATCACCCAATTACAGCCTGACCCGATTTGATTCGACGCCAGAAATCACCTCACGCCGATCATCAGAACACAAAGGAGGAGAAAACACAGTCAAACATACCTCAAATCATCGCCAGAAACCACGCCCACAAGAACTTCGATTCTAAGCCCTAGCCGTGACTCGCCACTCTGTTTTGCCCGCAGTTGTTTGCCTGGACATCGCACAAGTCGGAGCCCACCTCGTCGCTGAGTAGAAACCCGCCAGCAAGCTCTCCTGATCATCTTCTCCTTCTCTCCCTCGTTCTCGCTCTCTCTCTCTCTTCTCGGGTGTGCATCGTGGGAATGGCCAAGGGCCAAATCCCTTTTCTTTTGTTTTTCCTTGAACCGGACCTAATGGCAACACTCTAAACCGGTTCACCTGCTGAACCGGTTCAGCACTTCATCTCACCACTCATTTTAATTCTTCAATTAATATTTATTTTATTTATTTTCATCCCCATCATATTAATTCCTCATTTAATCCCTTTTATTTAAATTTTCCATTTTAAATTCTAACCCCATTATTTAATCATTCCCCTATTATTTAATTCTAATTAATTTCTTAAATTAAAATCTTACGAATATGACCTTGGTAATACCCCGAATAAATCTTAATCTCCCCAATTACTTTCCAATTATTCCTATTAAATTCTGATATAAAAAATCGGGGTATTACATTAATAATCGTATGTATTTAAAAAAAATTATTTTTGATATAATATAAAGAAACAAGAAATATACCTTTGTTGCTTGCTTCACACGAATACAAAACAGGGAGTTTTGATAATAATTTTCTCAACCCTTGAAACATTCTATCTTTTTCGTCAATCCTCCTCACCTCGAATAAGCATGTGTGAGTATGATGAACGCAGCAAAATCACATTCAATTTATGATAAATCGTATTCTCAACACATAAGACGATCTATTTGAATTTAGAGAATGCTTCTCTAAAGTCAACACGAAAGACTCACAAATTTGCTCTCAAAATGAATTTTTCAATCTCAAAGATTTCAACTACACATGCTAATGAGGTTGAATCTTTATTTATAGTGAAATAACTCTATAATGGTCATTATGACCTTTAGACAAAACCACTACAAATATTAATATTTCATTTAAGTTAGAATTGATTTCATACATTTATAACAAAAAAATATTATGGAAATCAAAACATCTTGTCACCATAACTCAACATTTGACACAATGGCATTAACTTAAATTTTGACATAATCCATTTTAAAAACTATTTTTAAAAGTTAGTTTATGTTTTTTAATTAATTGAATAATCAATAATTTAATTATTTCATTTAATGGAATATAACAAATATATTAACTATGACAACTTTTGTCATTGTGTCTTAATTAATTAAATAATCAATAATTCAATTATTCCATCTAATGAAAAATAATAAACTTATTATTGAGTGTATTAAATAATTAATTCATAATTAATTATTTAATCTACTTTGTTCATTTTTCTATTATTCGAATAATGATAGTAGGTGACGAAGTGACTGATGTAACTATAGTTTTAAGCTCTAATAATATTTTATTCATATAATCTCTTTATATTAATTAACATAATTATTGACTCTAAAGTAATTCCAATAAACACTTAAAGTTACATTCTAAAAAACTATCGAGTATATCTACTCAAAGTAATGTTCATTGATATAGTTATTGCATATGTATTAATCCTCCATTTAGATTCGTAATAGAGCTAATTTTATAATCTGTTAACTTTTCATATTACGTTTTTATTCTTGACTACCATTAGTTCTTGATTGAATAATTAATTCATAACGATTATGAATTGCACGCTAATTATTCTATCCCTAAACTAACAAACAATGGAATCTATAGAAATTGATTTCATTGTATCGATATTAACATTCTCAACTATTCATTTTAATTCACTCCCAATATACAAGGTATACGAATCGTAGTTTGTACAAAACTTTACTGAGTAAATCAAAGAATAAATTCAAATGAAATAGGAGTTGGTTAAATACAACAAATTAAGATAATACATATATGACTATTATTATGATAAAATTAATTGTTCTATATTTAACGAAAATTATCAGAACAATATAATTTTATTTGATATAATCCTATATAATCGTATTATATAAAATATATTTATCTTATGTATGTCACCACATATATAGTTTGGATATAACTATACATTCTGAATGAGATAAACTATGTTTATAGCTATAAACTATATGAAGTTTCCATACTTTAAGTCACAGACTTATTTTTGTTTTTACTCTTTATATTTTATCTCACATATATACCATATATCTATTAATATAAAGTTAGCATAAATAACAAAATAATTTTTTTTATGAATTTTATAAAACATAATCTAAAATGTTAACATAATATCAATCAATATAATTCTATTCATATATTACAAAATTGTTCTATTACATTTGCTTGTTAGGCACAATACTCCTAACACCGCGGAAACAAACACATCCACAGATATAACTCATGTGTGGTCACCCCTCCTTTCGAAACTAAGTATCCACGAATCCATTATGTGTGTGACCACGTGTTCTTTCAAAATCAAGTATTCGCAGACATCAACACTTCTACAGACACACAACCTTCTGCGAATACCAATATTTCGCGAACACACATCCTTCTGCGAATAGTAACATTTCACGAATACTTGTTTTTAGAAGAACACCTGATCGAGCATGAGTTATGTTTGCAAAATTTTAACTGTATGGTGGATATTCGCACTGGAAACCTGCGAGTTTGCTGTGAAAACCTGTGGAATTCCACACCATTCCGTGAACACAACTCATGCGCGACCACGTGTCCTTCCAAAACCAAGTATCTGTGGACACCAACACTTTCGCAGACACAAATATATATGTGGTCACCAAAACTTTTCCAAATACACTTCATCTGCAATCGCCCATCCTTCAGACACTAAGTATCCACGAACCCATTATGTCCACAAATGCTTCTTTGTGAACGTTTCTACAGACGTGAACGTGTTCGTAGATCTCTTGCATGTTGTGGACACCCATTTTCCATACTAACTATATTAATATGAGGATACGTTAGCGTCCACTATGGACTTGTTCACGTCCTCGAATGCTTCTTTGTCCATGGCGGACGTCCTGGATATATTTTTTTGACAAAAAATTTGATTGCAAGATTTATATAATTTATTTTTAAAGTTTAAAATTTAATTTGTTAGCAAAAAAAAAATTTTAAATTTTGTTAATTCTTGTCCATATTTGATATATATATAATCAATAAATATGATAAATCTAAAGCTTAAAGAGCGTTGTGTTTGCTCTCCTCTGCAAAAGCTTTACGCAAATGGTGATGAAAGAGAAAAAGGAGAGTGAGAGAGTGGGATGAGGCCATTGATTCTGGCTGTCTCTTTCCCTTTCTTCTCCATTTTTCTATGATGCGCCATGTTTTAGTTTATTTCCTTCGCTCTTTTCAAGATCTAGCTTTGCTCCATTATTTATTTCGATTTACAGTTTGTGTTGGCTTTTGCTTCTTGAGTTCTTCTGCTCAAAACTCATCCTTTTCCTCTCTTCTTCTACCCTGATGAGCCATTTTTGTTGTGCTTATCTTTCACTCTGTTCGAGATGCAACAATGTAAATAATGATTTCTCATTGGTTCTTCTCGCTTTCAAGTTTCCCGCTCTAGAATATGTACGAAACTCTTTCCCACCTCTCTCTCTCTCTCTATTGGGGCTTTTTCACTCATTTCTTCTTCTCCATTATTTTGTCATTCAGAAATTTATGATCATTCTCTTCAAATTTTCAGGTAATTTTAATTTTTTAGTGTGTTTCTTTCGATTTGCATCAAAGTGAAGATGAATACCAGAGTCCGTACCAGCATTCAGACGATTAAAGCTTTGAATCATGAAAAGGTGTGGACTGTTTTCTTACTTACGTGGAAAAAGACGTCTAATCGCATACAACTATACAATGGGTGTGCTTGTTTCTCGAGAAAATTGGCTCAAAGCTTGAATGTCTAATGTCTCTGGGATTAATCCCAAATGGTTTCTGATTACATCAAAATTATTCTTCCCTTATTTCAATATTCATAAGACGAGCAATTTTCGTTGAAACCGATAATGGATTCTTATGTTGTTGAGGAAAAGAATAGTTTTCCTTTCTCTTTTTATCTGATTCCTTAAATTATTTTACTATTTTTCTGTTTGTCTCCAAGAAGGAGAAGGCAAAGACCCAAAGAAATGGGAAAGGCGGGATGAGTACCAATCGACGCAAATTAAACAGAGAAAGGAAAATGGCCTTGTTGCAAGATGTAACTTTGTTCTTCTTTGATTGCTTACTGGAAGTGACATTTTAAAGAAATTGAATCCTAATTTCGATTCTATTTACAGGTTGATAAGTTGAAGAAGAAGCTCAGACATGAGGAAAATATCCACAAAGCACTGGAGAGAGCGTTTACTCGGCCTTTAGGAGCTCTTCCTCGCCTTCCTCCTTATCTCTCTCCATATGTTAGTAATAGTTTTCATAATTCAGTAATTGAGATTTAGACACTCTTTCTCTCTCTCTCTCTCTCTCTCTCTCTCTCTCTCACACACACACAATCTCTCTTCCCTTCGAAACTGAAAAGATTAATGTGATAAGCGGATATTCTGAAATTAGTAAATGCTAGATGAATTGTGTTCAACTCTTATTCTATGAACCATTAATATGACAAGTCATGATGCCATAGATCAATCACAATGCCATTAGAGACTGCCAAGAAAGCATGTAATGTACCAATTTCTTTGTTCCAGACTCTTGAGCTTCTTGCTGAAGTAGCTGTTCTGGAGGAGGAGGTTGTTCGGCTTGAAGAACAGATTGTGAATTTTAGACAAGGTCTCTATCAAGAAGCTGTTTATACATCATCTAAGAGGAGTGTGGAGATTTCTGCTGATGAAATCGAGAAAGCGACACCCAGAAGTTCAAAACACGGCCGATCAAAGTCATTCTCTCCAAATGAGTTCAATTCAGCAACATCTTTGGCCAAACCTCAGCCTTCTCTAACAAGAAGTTCTTCGAGTAGTCGAAAGCTACTATCATATGAAAGCATAGATAGAGATGGAAATTGTGTAGGAAAAACTTGGGCAGGAAAACAAGCTTCTAGGAAGTTCAATCCATATTCATCTTTTCTGGAATATGGCCCAGGAAAAGAGAACCAATTGTGCAGTAATAAAGACAAGTCACTTCCAATAAAGAAAGTGACAGAAGTTACGACTCCAGTTAAGAAGCCTCCATTGAAAATTGAATTGATGGAGAAGAGTTTGGATCCTCCGGATTTGCAGGTCTTCACTGATGATCAGTTTCTTTTTAGAATTTGATATTTACACTTGCTTGATCTTACTTATCACCGATTTTCCGTTTTCTAGCTGGCCTGCAGATTAACAGAACGTGAAAAAGCAGAGAAGAGTTCCTCTGGTTATTCAGACATTTTGTTGAATGAGCAGGAAAACTCACCAAACAAAATTTCTGAGGACATTGTGAAGTGCTTGTCTTCCATTTTTATGACACTCAGCAGTTCAAAAGACAAGGCCGTTAACTCTGGAATTTCTCAATTAGCATCATCTACCCCTGTCAGCAATAGAGAAGCAGAGTTAAAAGATCCTTATGAAATCCATTCCGAGTTTAATTGTGGAGATGTTGGTCCATATCAGCATCTTTACGCAATTGAACCAAGTTCAGTCAATCTTAACCAGAAAAATAATGCACATTTTCTCATTCATAAACTAAAGTAAGGCTTTAAAAGGCTAATTTGTCTTATTTTTATTGGAGTCCTATTACAGAATGTATTTATATTTTGTTTTTTACAGGTACCTCCTTGGGAAGCTTGGTAGAGTAAACTTAAGCGTTCTTCATCATCAAGAGAAGTTAGCTTTCTGGATCAACACCTATAATTCCTGTATGATGAATGTAAGTTGTTATACACATATCTAATAAAAAATGTTGGAGTTTTATTAGACGAATGCTTTCATTTGACCCTTTTTTTGTTACTGATCAATTCAACAAAAATAAGAAATAAAAACTGAAAGCAGTTTGATGAATGAAATTTTCAGGCATTTTTGGATCATGGGATTCCTGACACTCCTGAAAGACTTGTCACATTAATGCAAAAGGTAATATCTATCATCTTTTCTAATTTAAGAAATGCCATAACCAGTAGAAACTCTTTGCTTCTCGCCTCAATGGTCAGAAGATTGATGGTCCTCCATTCTTTAGTATTTTAATATTACCATCAAATGTTGTGAAATGTTTTGAGTTAGTCTATGCTTGTGTCAGGCTAAAATAGTCGTAGGTTGCCACCAGCTCAATGCACTTACAATCGAGCATTTCATCTTGAGATTACCTTATCATCTGAAATTTGTAAGTCAATCCTTTCTGAACTGTGTTAATCTTTTGAAAAATCTCTATTTTCCAACCTTTTTTTCTTGCTTTCTTTACAAATCAGACTTGTCCAAAAGCTGTAAAACACAATGAGATGAAAGAACGTAGCGTACTTAGCTTGGACACGTCTGAACCGTTGGTTACATTTGCGCTCTGTTGTGGAAGCTGGTCTTCTCCTGCTGTAAGTTTGCTTTTCTAACTGAAAGGACTATTACAGACCAATTAAGTTTTAGGAGAAAAAAAGACAAGAATATATTACTAATTTTGAAGATTCTTTATTATGGATGAACTTATTCAACTTCAGCTGATATGTAAAGTGTTTGAAATGAAGGTGAGGGTGTATACAGGATCTAAACTTGAGGAAGAATTAGAGAAGGCAAAGAGGGAGTATTTACAAGCAGCAGTTGGAATATCTAAGGAAAACAAAATAATAATTCCAAAACTCTTGGACTGGTATCAACTTGATTTTGCCAAGGATCTGGAGTCTTTGCTTGAGTGGGTGTGCCTGCAGTTACCCAATGAACTGAGGAATGAAGCACTAAAATGCCTTGACAGAAGAGGTCATCTCCCTCTTTCACAGCGGGTGCAAGTTATGCCTTATAACTTCAGTTTCAGGTTGCTTTTGCATCTTTGATTAGAAGCTTTGCTTCTTTATGTTTTTCTTCAACCCCCATACTTGTGACTTTCTGGTTGTGGTGGGCCCATATTCATGGTTGTGACTTTAAGTCATAGACATGGTTAAAGTATAGAGAGAGAAGTCTTTATTGGGAGTTATATTATTGTATTACTCTTGAATCTTATTGACTATATAATTTGAAATTAAATGGATGTTTTTTTCAAGGAAAAATATATCAAAATTTTATCTCTACTGTCATATTAATGTGAAGAAAATCATGTAAGATAAATAAGTGATCAACTTTTTCTTAACTGGATGCTCTTTTGTTGAGATGCATGCAAGGAGTGCTGAATTGTCTTAGTTTCTCCTCTACGAAGGGTGTACGTCGGCTTCCATATGAATTCTGTGCAACGTTATATTAGTTTTAAAGCCGATGTATGATGTATCCCAGTTTCATCGAGTAGTCTACACCCGTGTCACCTCACAATTTCCAGGGGTCATTGTTCTTCTTACTCTCTGTTGGTTTCTTGAGGACCACCGCAACACAAGATTTTTTGTTCGTAAAATTGAGATTTGATGAACCCAGTGGAATATCTCGAAGCCCACGCAGACAATGGTGAATGAGTAGATCGGTGCAAAGAGTAAAGAGCTGCATGAGTGCTGCTACACTCAGATCATTGTAATATCTGGATTTTTGTGCCAACAGTTTCAAAGTCACCCTTGAAATTTAAATAGATTAATTTATTTTTTTAATGAAGTACTTAAAATATTAGAATTATTAAATAAATACTTAAATTATAAAAATTAAAATAAATAATTTTATTTTATAAATAATAAAATAAAGTAGGAATTAAGAAAACCAAGTTTATTAGAATTAGTAAAGAAATTAGGTATAATAATCAACAGTTAAGGACAAATTCAAGTGTTGGTTTAATATTTTATATTTTGGATTAAGAAAATAACATGTAGGAAGGATTAGATGCAATAGGTACCATTTGATGAAGTTTAGGAACAACTGAAATTATTATCGATTGAGAAAGATGCTCCGTGGGATTGTTTGATGCTGGAGGGCGTTGAATTGTTAGATCGGTTTAGCAGGAAGTGATGTGCCATCAGAACCTACAACTGACAACTAAACATGGAGATTTTCTAACTTTAATTATAATGTTCTTTTTGTAGGTGATCAAAGGAAATAGTATGCTCAAATAATCCTTTCTGTCCATCCAACATTTGAGTATCATGGAGTTATTCAAAGTAAAACATAAATAGAAGTTCAAGTACAAGTTTAGAAGATGTATGAAGCAGTCCAAAACTGCCGACAATCTGACCCCTGATGAGTAATTAGCATATTCAACAAGCCTAGCAATTTCATTTCAAAATAAATGTTTCATAACAATTGTAGCTAACTTTTTAAGCTTTTAAAACAGAGATGTTTCGTCAAAATTGAAGATCATTTACTAATCAAAATGGGTTTGGGAAAATAACAACAATTCTATTAAGAAGTTTAAATCTTGCATTACTCAGAGTTGAACCCAATCCACTTGGAGAAAGGCTTTAAAGATTAATCCAATTGGTGTTGCTGCATTCAAGACTTAGGAAAATACTTGAGAATTATTTTTTATGTTTATTTGAAATTAAGAGTAGCTGTAATATTTTAATTGGTTATGTGTTTGTTTCACTCGGTTAGGGCATGTTCGCCGAGAGTGTGTTTGGTGATGGCATTTTTGGTAATATTTTTTTAGAACATTAGCCCTAATTTTGGGGTCTATTTAATCTCCCCTTAGGATTATTTACAATTAGATTTAAATGAAAGAAAATCTCATAACCCTTGGGTTCTCCTTGCTCTTTTGCAAGAACCCACAGCCCCAATCGATTGTTATCAATTAGTTTGTGTGTAGATTTCTTGTTCATGTGTGAGAGTTTGAACAAGTCTCGGTTGGTAGTGTTAGAGTAGAAGCATTCACTTCTGTGGATAATTTAGTGTTTGTGGCAAGTTTTGGACGAAGTGAAACGTTGTTGTTGGATTTAATGAATCTGCGGTGACGCTGGTGTTTGCGAGAGTGTTAGCGTCTGCAAAATGGATTTTTCGCAATGGATAAGGCGCGTTGTAGATGAAGATTGATGGACAAACCTGCAGATTGGAGTTTCCGCTGGAGCATTGACTTCCACGGAAGTGTTGGCATTTATGGTTGCTTTGGCGACCGCAAATGTAAGTTTTAGGGCTAACATGGTTGTTGGCCATTTGACAAGTGGGCTATTATGGATGTCCCCAGTGGTTGTTCGCACGTCTGCTATAGCTTGGGTAGGTTTTAAATAAGATAGTTTTCTATATTCTTGCGAGCTAGGATTCGATCTTTAGACTGTTTAGGAAAAGATAAATTTAAGATACGATTTCCATGAAATTTGATCTTGTGGAATCCTCTGTTTAGAGTTCTATAAATATTAGCGGGTGAGTTTAAACCATAATCACCCAAGAACCCCAAAGACAAGAGAGTCATTCTCTCAAGCTCTCGGGTGAAACCATCCTTCAATTTTCTCAAGGTAGGCTCTCCACTGGATGAATTCCAAAGTTGTGTTTGACTGTGAGTAATGTTTTGTGATGACCTAGTTTTTCATAACCTTTTGAAAATCCGCGAAATTTAAAACTTTTGTAAGATAACTAAAATACTTCATAATCAGAGTGCTAAAACTGAATCGTCAAAATCCATTCATTACATTCGTTATGAAAATCGTTTATCAAAATATAGTGGAAGCAATAATAATTTATTTAAAACATAGCGGAAGCGAAAACATTCAAATTAAAACATGCTAAGTAAATCGTTATGTTTTATAAATTACTTTACTCATCTTTAGCCTGACCAGCCACAAGCTCTGCTCGTGTAAACCTTTCATCGACTGCTTTGTATTTTGTTCATCGTTCTTCTCGTCATACACGTATACCTACACCACAAGTGAACTGTAAGCCCAAAGGCTTAGTAAGGAAAGGGAATATGAAATATGATCATGCTACTCTTTAGTTCACTTAGAATGGGTCCACCCCAAACTAATCTTTCATTATGTTCATTCATTCATTCATAACTCATATTTTGAGCCGAAAGTTGAAGGAACACGTATTAGATGGAATAGTTTGATCAGCTTCTAACCTTATGTGGACTAGATTCAAACTACCCATCCCACCTTCAACCCTCCATTACATCATTCGTTCATTGCATTATTTTATTTCGTTTTTCTCACTCATACATGTGAGTACCACCCTGAGGGGCACTCCCTACTTGTTTCTATTATCATGATGCATATGGACATAACATAAAGAAATTGGTAATTTAACAATACAAGTAACAAACAACGAATAACAAGAATAGTAATAATGGAAATCAACGAAGAACAGGAATATTATAATTGCAAACAACATAGAAGTGAAGTGAAAACGACCTATGACATGCTTGATCCTACCAAACATACAATAAGGATATGGCAAGAATAATAAAGTAATAACATACAAGATGTCTAAACAAATTAAACATGTTTCGCAGTGTTACGAAAGCTTAGATGCAACTTAACAATTAAAGGAAACATGCTCAACAAACGACAATTGCAAACATGCTTGAATTATAATTACAAAGTACTAAGCTAAATTAATTACGCATGTTCATCTACACTAATCGAACCTAAACATGCCTAATAATTAACAAATGGAAACATGCTTATTAACTAAACAATAGAACATGCTTGATTTATCATCACACAACAATAGATTAAGACTAACTTTACATGCTCTTCTAAACAGTACAAAACACAAACTAAAATACAAACCAAATCGAATATAAATATGCTTCTCAAACAAATACTAGAAACGTGCTTGATAAACTAATGAATCATACATGCTTGTCTAACTAACAATTACATGGAATTATGTTCAAACACTAGAAAATAGAACATGATTAATAAACGAACATAATTAACGAAAACGTGCATGATATCTTGATACTACTAGAAACATGCTCAATGAATTGATATCAATTAAAGTCCTAATCAATTACAAATGAAATGACTAACCAACTTTATACATTCGAAAGTAACATGTTAATTTATTAAATTAACTAAACATGATCGAATTACTTCAAAGACTCACATGATAGATTTCATCATAATTAATTGATCTTGCTTTTATTCCAATTAATTAAACGTGCTGGTTAATTTAACATGCAAAGAGTTCTATTTAATTTGACATGCTCGGTTTAGTTAATTACGCTAAACATGCTCATACAGTTATCATCCTACTAATCTACACATGCTTGATTTACGAAAATGAAGCAAGTATTAACAATTAATAAGCTACAACGAATAATATCATGAATTGCACGGAAACTACAGCAAGAGAATATAACTAATTGTACAAAACAGAATTTAAAGTCTCTATTCATAATTGATCATATGTGCATATCATTTCATCCTTCATTTTGTCATTCTATTCTACAACTTAACCTCATCATTCATCATTCATTCATCACATTTCTCTACAATAAATATTAGCAATAAGAGATACCAATTCTATTTCCTAACCAGAACCAACAAGCAACAATATTAAAACTAGATTTCAAAATACAAAACTAAACTATCTCTGCATGCTTTTTTGATTAAAGCAGAACATAACATAGTAAATAAATCATAAGCTAGAAATCTAATTAACAATCACAATTAGAACATGTTCAATGAATTCTATACGGACATCTACTTAACGAATTACGATTAGAAACATGCTAGACAATTTGATATAATAAGAAACATGCTGCATGAAACGATATCAATTAAATCTAAAGCATTTATATCTTCTAACCAAAACCAAGCAATTTACAGTAAGTAAAACAATTCACAAAAATAGAAATTCTAACTTATGCAGTTCATAACTCGTTCATACTCATCTTATCGTCCTATCACTTTCTACTAATCATTCATTTCACTCCTAAGCATCTCAATTCAATATTTGTAGTAGGAAATATACAAGAAATTAAACAACAAGCAAGGAATCACAACAAAGAGAATACACTTCACAAAATATTCAAGCAATGGACATCAAAGGAAAGCATACAATTCACACATAATACTTGTGGGTAGGGCTTTGATGGCCAAGACTCTACCCAATCCTTACTCTCTATGACGAAGCTACACTCAGAGACAACAATTTTCACAACAGCAGCTCCAGCTCCAGCTCCAGCACTGGCCTAACAGGGGAAGATGGCAGAACACTCCACTTCTGTCGTTTAAACACCCCACTCCACTGTCCTTTTTCCTTAAACAAAACACAAACTCATTCCTCCATAATCTGTCAACAAATAATCCACTAATAAATTTATTCTTCCATACCTCCTCAATCGGAAGTGGACAACAGATGGAAAGGAGGGCAAACTTGGAGAGTTCCCCTCGGCAGGTAACAGTTTGACCCGAACTGTCCAGACCGGGTCGGTCATACCCGGGTCGGAGCACTGGGGTCGGAGCTTGACCCGAGGTTGGAGACTGCCTCCAGTGAAGCCTCGAGCTCTGGATTGCAACCCGCGTCACCGCAGCAGCACCCGCCGTTCGCCTAGATGTCGCGCACGTTGCGAGGAAGCTGTCCCAACCACATCGACGCCCATTGCACGCCGGACCGCGCCTCACCATTGCGAAAAAATCCACTCGTGAGCTCTCCCGTGTCACCGGTTCATCGCCGACAGTTTACTCGTTTGCCGGATGTTGATTCGTCGCCGCGACTCTCCCCTGATCGCTCTCCCTCGTCTCGGCTCTCTCTCTCTCTCTCTCTTTCTTCTCTCTCACGGCCTCCCTCTCTCATCTCTCTCTCTCACTTCTCTTTCTCTCATCTCTTCAGCACAAACCTAAATGTCCTTCCCCCCTCTTTTAATTAAATTTCTTTTTCTTTTATTTTAAATTCTATTTTATTTATCCTTAATTAAATCACTTTATAAATCTTAATTCTATCTTCATTCTTCACTAATTATCCCCCCTTAAACATATCCAATGAATACGTTCTTGGTACTACCTCAATAATTATCCAACTTAAAAGTCGGGGTGTTACATGTTTAGGGTTGATTATTTTATTAACTAACTCATCTTTTTTTAAGAAAAAGTCAGCGTATGGGAAGAGTTTGAGATAGTCAAACAATTAAAGAAATTCAAATAAGTGATATTGTTTGTATTTGGCCTTTGACCTACTATGGTAAGTGTAATGACCCGTAACTTTTTACCTTTGAAAATGTCTAAAATTTAAAACTTTTCTTTTATAAAAATAACGGAAGACTTTTCTTATTAAAACCATTTAAAAGATAATAAGTAAAGTCATTTCCTTAAAACCCTTTTTACAAAATCTTTTCCCTTTTTAAATACATTATCTTAGCCAGCCACAAGACCCATGCATGCAAATCTTTCACCAACTGCTTCTTCACCTGTTCTCGTGTGTGTACCTATATATGAGACAAACATGAGCCTAACGCTCAACAAGAAATAGAAATGCAGTATGGTGCATGCATATGCATGATTATGATAGAAAGGACTCCACTCAATCTGTCTTTTACTCATAGTCTCATATCATTAAACTCATACAATGAGCTGGGACATTGGAATGGAGAATAGATACATCCTCGGGGTCTAGCTTGGCAGAACAAGTCACCCAACCCTACATGGGAGAGATACATCATCATGCAGTCTCCAAGCATCACTGTCACTACTCTCCTCAACCTCCCATTCCCATTACATTCATTTAGTCTGGTCTCTCCCGTGAAATGTCTCTCCCATGCAATGTGAATACCAATCCAAATATGGCACCTCTCTTATGTCTATTATCATGATGCATGTTCATACAATGCTTATAAATGCTATAACAACATTGATGTGTGATAACAATAGGAATCACAATATATATATATATATATATATATGTGTGTGTGTGTGTGTGTGTGTGTGTGTGTGTGTGTGTGTGTGTGTGTGTGTGTGTGTGTGTGTGTGTGCGCGATGACAACATGGCGTTATCAATTGAATCTATCAATCTAATACATACAACAAAATCCAGAATATGTAAATTAAACACAACAATCCCTATCTCATGATGTAGGCCTCCACTGGCCAATCACATGCACTATTTCTTACCTGGCGTCCGTAACGCGTTTCTGCACTTCCTCCTTCATCTATAATACCTTCAAAACCATAATATTTATCATTAATTAACTAATCAACTAACCCATTACCACTCTACAGTCAATTCATAAAATCCTCAACCATTTCAATACCATTATTCCTTATTTGTAATTTAATAGAATTACAAATCCAAATATAGCAATTCACTTAATAGCTTCCATTATTTACAACTTGACAACCAATAGTGGAGCATCATTCAAATGACAGAGCACCGACCAAATCCAAAGCATTAATCCAAACAGAACTCATTTCTAAGCTATAGAGCATATCCTATATGATATCCAACCACAGAGAATGCATATTTCACTATGACCATTAATATTCTACAAGACAGTAACCACGTAGGACTTAAAACCCAATTACAATCCAAGGCCATACCCATCATACAGTGATCATAAAATCCAACAGAAGAATTTCTAACTCTTTGCCCATCCATCTACTACATTTAACTACAATCATCAGAATCCATAAAACTGTAACCACAAGTGTAATATCCCAAATTTTCGTTGAGCTAAGAACAAAGCTTATGTGTTAACTTTGGGGATGATAAGAGTGGAATTGGACTATTTGGAAATATTGGTCAAAAGAAACGAATTCAGGAAAGGTGAATTATGATGTCCAAATTATGTCCATATTTAGTTCTAGAAATAATCAAGGTTATGAAGAATTGTATGATGGTATTTGAAGTTTGGTAAGACAATACAAATTAGAATTATAGTTAGTAGAATTAATATGGGAGAATATATTTGGACGTATTTGGATGGATATTGTATGGACTAAAGCTTGAAAATAATAAGGTTCTTACCATTTATTAGAAAATATATTTGGATATAATTGGATATTGAAATGTGGAGTTAGATGATATAAATGCTCATATATATAAATATATGGTTTTGGTGCATATTGGTTGGAAGAAGATGAAGTGGTATGTAGGACATTACAATTTTGATCAAGACCTTAGATTATAGTTACAATATATATATATATATATATATATATCTGCCACGTTAAGGAAAATAATGTGGGTATACATAATCTAGAGAGAAATGCGTAAACATGCAGTTGGAATTGGCAGTCCATTGGGGCGGTTGATCGACCGGTAGGAAAAATGAAAATTTCTGAAGAAATTGGCAGAAGTTTGGCAAGCGGGTGGTCGATCAGTCAATGGAGAAAACTGATCGACCGCCATTAATGTCAGATGTCTGGAATGCTTAACCGACGTAATGGTTCATTTTCTAAACGCCTGGATGATTAATTGTGCATCCAAATGCCTGGATGATTAATTGTGTGCCAGTGACCTTCTGCATTCATCTGGGTGATGAGGAGTCACTTACCATGCCTTATAAATAGAAGCAGTGGAGGATAAGAACGAAGAGAGAAGAAGGTTGTTTGCAGGATATTGCCGTGAGTGAGAAATAGTTTTGTCAGATCTGAGGATATTACAGAGCAAGGTTCTGGAAGGACTGGAGTGGAGAAAGGGATGCTCTCTTCCTGCACTCTCTGTTTCTATCGTCAAAAGTTTTGGAAAAAGCATGTTGTTAGCCATGGATGAGATGATCTTCTAGGATACGTTGATGGTGAATTGGAGCTTTACTGAACCACTTCAGAGATGGGAAACGTAGCTAGAGGTAAGGACCAATTGCATGTGGTTTGTCCGTAAGGACCTATATCGCAGGAGTAGGATTTTCTTTGTGATGTTTATTGTGTTAGTCGATATATACTCTCTGATAAATGGTGTTTTAAGATGTTTCCATGAATTATGAGCTGTAGTTTTCGTTAATTATTTCTCTAGATGGTTTGCTTCTGTGATAGAGCCATTGCTAGGATTTTCTTTGCATGATTTCATCGATGAATTACCGTGATAGACATGCTTCAATTATAATTCTCTGTTAGTGTTGTTTCTGTCAATAGCTTGCAAATTATTGTAATAAAATGAGTTAAATTCTTAGTGGACAGTAGGGTAGTTACAAATGTTTTCCTTATTATTCTTTATGAGTTAATATTAGACTGTGATTCCTAGTATTGTATGCTCTATAATTTATTAGGTTTGGTAGATGGTTGGTAATAGGAAATTTATGGAAATTAACAGGGGAAATGAAATAAAGCATTTTCATATATAGTTTAGGGTTTAAATTGTAATATTCCTAACTAATAAACTAGACTTTAAATTAGATTATTTAGACTTGGTGAATACATGGTGAATTGATAGTTAGTATTAAAAGATATTCCCTGTATAAATAAAAAGATATTTTATTAGATTATATTAATTGGTAAAAATAGAAATATGGGCATATCATGTATGTATAGGAAATTAGATTAATAGTTAACTAGTATACGTCCTAAATTTATATTCAAGTGGTGGATACCATAGAATAGTGCTTATATTGTTAAAGAATAAGTTATAAATAATGCATTAAGGATAGAGAAATAGATGTAATGATATTGTAAATGAAACGTGTTTAGAATTAAGGTTATAGTTGAAGCATAGTTTTGTTAGTTGTTTGTAGTATTGTTTGCAATATATGAATTGTTGTGTGTGACATTCATGTAGACATGTTATAGGATTGCATGAGCTAATAATGAAGATAATAAATAGTGTTTTCTATGTGGGTTTGGAAACTAGAAAACAACTCGTTTGAGTAAGTTTGAAAACTGAAGAGGTTGCTCTTACTCAACGGGGGGTGAGTTCAGAAACTGCGGAGGTTGCTCATGCCCAAGAGTAAATGAATATAATGTATGTGGACTCATTTTTAGTGATTTTAGAAACTGAAGAGGTTGCTCTCACATAAAAACGAACCCATGTGGTGAGTTCAGAAACTAAAGAGATTGCTCTCACCCAGCTTACAAATGTATCAGGCTTAAGTATGGAGAGTTGCCATAGAAGTTATGGTTACATTTCATTTTATATTCCTTACTGGGCAATAGATTCATTATTCTTTTTGTGATGTAGGTATGGATTGTAAGCCGGTTGAAGTGAATGTTGAGGAAGTGTGATGCGATGCAAGCTTGTGTTACCATGCGCAAAACGACCTCGGGAGTTATGGCTCTAAATGAATAAAAGTTGTTTTAATGCATAAAGACTTTATTATGAATTTCAAGTATTTATTTATGTTATTTTTGTAAAACAGTTTAATATTTTTATTCCATGTAACATACTCTGATGCTTTTCAATAAAGTATATTTTAATGAAATTTTAAAATGTTCAAAATTTTACGAAAATTCATAAACGAAAAATAGGATGTTACAACAAGAGAGTCAAAATCCCATAACATCCATAAACAGAAGGGAATTGCAGAGTAATAGCCCATGGCCGAAACCAAACCCAGGGATCTAAACCTATCATCCATCTAAATTTCCACATCATAATCTTCAAATAAAATCCCTAAATCATGAATAAGTCTCACCTGAAGAACACCCGAGAAGAACAGAGAAGACCCAAGCCAGTGTTGACCCGATAGTAGCAGGGAACCTCCAACCAACCCCTTCACCCTTTCTTTGTTTTTCTCCTTCAACCAACATAACCCAAATCATTTATAACATTAATGCTAACCCATTTTATGGAGCAACATTAAACATGGACAAAGGATTCCACTTACCAAAAGAGCATCCAAAGGAGAACAGCCGAGAGCACTCCACTTTCACTTTCTGTCTCGGTCTTTCTTTTTCTTATTTATCTCTTTTTTCTTCTTTTCTTTCTCTCATGCTCTCAGCCTTCCAAAATTTATCTCTCTGTGTTTATTTTCTTCACGGTCTCTACTTCACAAAGTGTTAATCACTGAACACTTCTCTGCATTCCTCATCCGAAGGCTTCACATGTAAGCCTTGCAATATTCCCTAGACAATCTCACCTAACTATCCCTATAATTTGCCTTCTGTAAAGAAAACATACGTGGAGAAATTATAAACTCAACAGTTGGGGGATCAGCAATTGTTCACCTAACTATTGAAAAATGGATGTGATTAGTTATTAATAAATGTAATGGACACTATGACAACCCCAAGAGAAAAATGAGATGATGTTGCTATGGTCTAAGACTTTCTCAAAATTTTTCTTGATGATCTCCCTAGATTGTTGCCTGACTGAGAAATTGAGTTCGAAATTAATTTACATCACGGTACGGAACCTATTTCCAAGAGTCCATATAGAATGGCGCCAGCGGAGCTACGTGAATTGAAGATATAGTTGGAAGAATTGATAAAAAAAATTGGCTTCATCCATCCAAGTTTCTCACCATGGGGAGCTCCGGTCCCATTTGTAAGGAAGAAGGATTGATTATTAAGAATGTGCATCGATTATTGCGAGTTAAACAAGGTTACAATTAAGAACAAATATCCTTTGCCCCGAATTGATGATTTATTCGATCAATTGCAAGGTGCAAGTGTCTATTAAAAAATTGATCTTCGTTCGGGATATTATCAACTAAAGGTTAAACTTGAGGATATTCGAAAGACAGCATTTCGCATGAGATATAGCCATTATGAATTTCTCGTAATGTTATTTGGATTAACTAATGCTCCAGTGGCATTTATGGACCTAATGAACCAAATTTTTAAGGAATTTCTGGACAAATTCTTCATAGTATTCATTGATGATATTCTCATCTATTCACGCTTAGAGGAAGAACATCGAGAGCATTTGAGAATTTCCCTTTCTATGTTGGCTAAACATAAATTATACGCAAAATTCTCCAAATGCGAATTTTGGCTGAACAAGGTAAGTTTTCTTGGCCATGTAATTTCCAAAGAAGGGATCGAGGTTGACTCAACAAAGATCCAAGCAGTAATCGATTGGTCCCAACCAAAGAACGTAAGTGAAGTGAGAAGTTTTCTTGCATTGGCAAGCTATTATAGACTTTATCGATGGATTCTCATGGATTGCGCTACCCTTGTCAAGTTTAACAAAGAAGAATGCACGGTTTTTGTGGACAAATGACTATGAGGAAAGCTTCAAAAAGCTAAAACATCTATTAACTACTGCTCCTGTTCTGGCATTACCTATAGAAGAAGACAATTTTTGTATTTATTGTGATGCATCTAAATACAGTCTTGGTGGTGTGCTCATGTAGAACGGAAAAGTGATTGCTTATGCATCAAGGTAGCTTAAGCTACATGAAGCTAATTATCCCACTCACGACCTGGAACTCGCTGCAGTAGTATTTACGCTCAAGATTTGGAGACATTACTTGTATGGACAACGGTGTGAAATTTATACCAACTACAAGAGTTGGAAATACATTTTTATGCAAAAAGAGTTAAATATGAGATAACGACGGTGGTTGGAGTTCATAAAAGACTATGATTGAGAGATCAAACACCATCCTGGTAAGGCCAACGTTGTAGCAGATGCTCTAAGTCGAAAGGTTTCTATCATGAGTCTAATGTGCGATGAAATGCCATTGGGACTTCTAAAAGATGTTCGGAAGTTGGAAGTGCAATTGGTTCCTACTCAATTGAATGTTATGTTGTCACATTTAACACTGAAGTCTTCCATTTTGGAGCAGATTAAAGAAGCCCAACCAAATGATAACTTATGCAAGGATTTTAAGCTAAATTCGACGCTAACAAAGTATGAAGACTATTCAAAATCCAACATCATTAATTCAATCCCAAAATTCATTAAAAGGCCAGCAATTCATTAAACATTAAGTAAAGAAACATATCAAATTGTTGGAGAGACATATCTTTAGCTTGCTGCCCTCCTTAAGTCACGGAACTAGGATCTTCCACTTGGTTCTTGGATTCACTTGGTAGCCGATTGTGTGCAAGGTTACACCAAGTGAGGAGATACTTTGGTTTATTTTTATCTTCATGGTGAGGCTTATCATCAATACCCTAAAGTGCCACTTTACTTGCAAAATAAGAATTGAAAAAGGAGTTAGTAATCTCCTTGGCCCCGTCTCTGGTAATTGGGCCTTGTGGTGCATCAATGATTTAGGCACTCTAGCATTAAAGCATCACGAGACTATCCTGTGAAACCTTCTGCTGCATAAAGGTTGATTGTTTATACATGTAAAATGGGGATGGGGAATCGGTGACATATCTGCGAGTTTCGAGCCCTAAAAGTTAAAATGATGGGAAGCTAATGATGCTTCCTTGGATTTTGAGCCCTAAAACCTGATCAGCGTGTTAGTCACAAGGATTGGTGGGTTGTTTTGTCACTGGGTTTTGCCTATCCTAGTACCATTCCATTTGTTGAGTGGTGTTACGGCTCGTAACTCTGCTCATCGGCAACCCTAGTCAATATTGAACTTAGAGGTAGCTAGTGGAGAAGCAATCAGTTGCAGGCAACCTCATCCGTTTATTATACGGGTTGTGTCATTGCGAAACTTGCACGCGGGCAACCCGAGTGACGAGCTAGGTCTTCAAATTGACGTCATTATTTTCTCCAGGCTCATGAGGCGTGGTCATTCTAGGCTGCCTTTCTACAGTATGTTTCAGAGGGGTCCTCCCTCCCTTTTCACAAATCGTCATTTTGATTATTGAAAACTATGTTGGCTATTTTCTAATATAGTTGTCTATGTATACAATGTTTTTGATGAGGCCGCATCGAGGGCCATGGGCCAGTTTGATGAATGATAAAGAGATTTCTAGACGTTTGAAAATCCATGTACGATAAGTGAGAAGCATGAAATGGTTTTTAAAAATATGAGAAAGACAATTTTTAGCATGCATTGCATTTACTATCGATTTTCTTACTGAGTTTAACACTCACCCCTTAGACTATATATTTTTTTTCCACATTAGGGTGTAGGCTCAGTGCATGGGATTTGCACATGTCATCATGGGGCATCGCCGATACCTCTCTGGTGGGTGTATTGATCTTCTTGTGGATAGGTGTGTAACGCCTCGTTTATATAAAACCATTTTTCTATATTTTAAAATTTGTGGTATAAATTTTTTTGCTTAATTTATTTAAAACCCGTGAATCAAAGTAATTAATTTCACTTGAAAACACATTAGAGTTATTTGAGCTGAAATAGATAATGAAATTTCAACCATCATTTAGGTATTCCAACAAAAGTCCACGATTACAAAACGTTTGCTAAATTCAAAACAAGATGATAATTATCCAAAATACCTAACATCCTGTGAGCCACAACCATCAAGTCAACTCGGCTGATAACCCAAGAGATTATCCTGAAATGCCTCCTCCTCAACTGGTACGTCACAAACATCATAATGATCACCTACATCACGGGAAAAACAATAAGCATAAAGTCCAACAAGAATTAGAATGAAATGCAAAGTAAATACTCATGCATGGTCATACGATGTATTACAGAAAAGAACATTATCTTTTATGTTAAAATGAGAGTTGGATACGTCTTATGGTCATGCGGCTATTCATCAGTCTGGTGAGGAGATACATCCTATGGCATCACCATCATGACCGTCACCGAACTCTCTTGTTGAAGACATTGGGAATTTCAGTACAAGAGGAGATAATACATCCTATGGTCTACGTGGTTAACTGTCACTATGATAGGGAGATACATCCTATGGTGTCCCCACCGATGGACCGTCACCACTCCTTCCGAACCCCCACACGCTATTTATATAATTTATGCATGACATGCAATATGTTGGCAAATTCCTAAGTTCTAAGTATGATGCATGAATGTCACGTACAATTTACAATAATACATATACAGGAGGAATGCAACATTTGTCAATAATTCATAATAAAAAAATCAAGAGAGACCAACAATCAAGCTAAACGATTTCTGGCAGTGAAAAAATCTGAAATCTACAAGGAGTAAATTATTTGTGTTGTTTGGTAGAGGACAAAGTCACTACTAAGATAGTGTTTTACTATAACAAACCTGCGAGCAAGGATCATCTCTAACTATCTTTATTAACATAGTAGTAATGATTTCTATCAGTCATCAATAGGATTCACAGATTCATAACCACACAGTTTAACACTTCACAGCCAACTAACCAAAGAAAGTGCTCAACCTTAACAGTAAGCAATCTGCATTTCACAATGACTAAATCCATTCAGTGTTCAATATCAAAACAATGAACAACCCGTGATGTAGGGCCTCCTCTGACCAACTACATCCTAATCCTTACCTTTAGTAGAATGTCCCACTGCAGCAGCTGGTCCAAAGCAGCAACACCCAAGAGATTTCCTAACCAAAACTCTCCACTTTTCTCACTAAGTCGTAGCTCACCTGGTAGAAAATGCAGAGTTCCAAAAGCGTCACCTATGCCATCATAGGTGAAGGGGACCATCTTCCATTCCAAAGGAGGGGACCCAACCAGTCATTGTCGTGTGTGAGGTTCATTGTCGACAGGGCAGAGGAGAAGACTTTTTTGGGAGAAAAATGAAGATAGGGGGAGAGATTATGTGTGATAGAAGAGGAAATTCTTGCCTTAAATTGGTTTTTTGCAAAAACAGGCAGTTCTGCCATTCCATCGCTAACGTCTGTCAACTTCTTTGCTATAAGGGATGTCCATTCTATAACAAGGGGCGTCTGTTGCCTTCGTTATTTAGACGTCCATCATCAAAAGAGATGTCTGTCAGCTTCTTTACATGACGGACGTCCGTTCCTCAATGAAGGACGTCTCAGTGAGGGATGCCCGTAACCCAATGAGGGACGTCTGTTCCACTTAAGTCTTAACACCATTCATCTATTCTTCCATTTCGGCCGTCTGTTGTCCATAAAGGACGTCCAACATTCACTTCAATGACATCATTCCCTTTACATAATAACACCCGCCTTCGCAAGGGACGTCTGTCCCACTAAGGGACATCCATTTCACACAACGGACGTCTGTCCCTCTATAAAGGACATCCGTTCCCCCACTAGAACCATCCATCATCTACAAAGGAGGTTCGCCCCACTATGAAGGGCTCTCATTACACTATGACGGATGTCCGTCCCTATAGAAAGGATGTCTGTTCTCTTCTGACTTCGGCCACCAATCCTTCCTTAGTGACGTCCGCCTTTCCCAAGGGCGACCATCGACCCTCACACTATAAAGGACGTCCGTCCCACTAAAAGGGACGGAAGAGACATCAAGCAGTCAACAATTCATTCTCTTTCCATTTATCAATAATTCCATCAACTTATGATAATTATGTTAACACCACCTATTATCTAATTTAGCTCCCAATACCCCATTACACCAATTAATTTTCCAATTTAATGAGTATGTCACATATCCCTTTTTAAAATATTTGTTCATGTAATAAAATCTTTTACATAATACACTGATGATTAATCCAGGCATTACAAGGTGGATGTTTGTGGGTTCAATCCCTCTGTTCCTGGTATGTTAGAGTTTTAGTTTTTGGTGTTGTTTGATTTAATTCCTGCATAGTATGTTTCATTATTTATACTATCATGTCTCTAGTTGATCACTCTGTATACCCCAACCCATGTGATTTGGGCTTGGACTTAGTTTTTTGTTAAGACTTCCGCTTCTTCTCCCTAGCATTGAGCTGGGCGATCGCATTATCTCTAAGAATCGGGTCACCTAACCCAATGATTTTGTCTGGCCCGCCTCTGGATTATGATAACACTATTCCTACTCGACCTCAAAATGGACAAATTGTACAGAATTTGTCCCTAGTCAACCACAAAATGGACAAATTAGGGACCCAGGTCGACCACACACCATAAATTGTCAAGTTATAGAATTTTTTAATCATCAAATGGGTTCCTAGTCTCGAAATATGACCCTTCCTCCTTTCCCTTATGATTCATTGATGAGAATTCTCTTCGTTTGACATGTTTTTAGGTTTGGATGACTTTGGAGATTTCAAGTCGATTCCTAAAGAGGCAGTTGCTCCCATCGGTAAGAAAGATCATCGAAGTGGTGGGAATTTTTATACTTTATGCATTGCATTGCATTATAGTTTTCTAATTGATATTTTATAGGGTACCATATATGAAAATCCAATGAGGACTATTTTGACATCATGTTTATTTTTACGTATACCTACGTATATTTTCTCACGTTTACCTTTATCGTACTTGGTGATCTGTTTGTTATTATGTGCATATATTGAGAGGATGAATCCTCTTGATGCTTTGGGCAGTTTTGGCATCAAAAGCATCACGAGGCTATCCCATACAATCTGTTGTTGCATGAAGATTGTTTATTTGTACGTGCAAAATAGGTAATAGGGCACCTGTGGCATGTCCTTGGGTTTCGAATCCCTAAAGCCAAATGGACAATAGAATGGTGATGATGTGCTCCTCGAGTTTTGAACCACGAAACTTGGCTAGTGTTTTTAGTCATACAGATCAAAAGGCTATTCATCGTTGAGTTTTGCTTGCCTAGTACCTTTCCATTTGATGGAGGAGTGACACCTCGTAGCTCCTCTCATCGACAACCCACGTCAACTTGGATCCTATAGATAGCTAGTTGAGGAGCAATCCGTTGTCAGCAACCTTATTCGTTACTTTGATTATACAGGTTGTGTCGTCATGAAGCATAGCTCGCCGGCAACTCGAGTGACGTGCTAGATCTCTGGATAAACATCATTTTTATTCCTTTATCTCATGAGGTGTTACTATTTGTAATACCCCAAATTTCCATAATGAAATTTGTAACACACCAACTTTTTTAAGTGGATAATTATTTTTATCGGGGTATTACAAATGACATATTCATAAGAATTCCATTTATTGAGATTAAATGAAATTTACTCTAATTAAAATAAATATTAACTTAACAAATTTAAATTATAATATTTAGAATTTATTATAATTGTTGTACATTAAGGATTAAGTTAATTGTTTTACATTAAGGAATTAATTAGGATTTATTGGGATTAATTAGATTTATTTTAAATTAGGGGAATAATTAGTGAAAAATTAAATTAGAATGGGATTAGAAATTTAGTGGATTAATTAAAAGAGTGGCTTGGGATTTGATTGAACCGGTTCAACCGAACTGATTCTGTCTATGGGTTTGGTCTTGAATCAAATGAAAAGAGGTAGGATTCATTTGGCCCGCGGTTTTTTTTTGAAGGAGAAGGGCAGAGAGAGACTTGAGGGAGACAAGGGAGAGAGATCGGGACCGAGGAGACGAGGGCCGGTGTGCGACGAGCCAACGGACGAAGAGATGGCGGGTCCGGAGAGCTCAGGTTGACGAATTGTGTGAAGGCTAGGGCTCGTGATTTGGAGTTCCCACGAATTACCGGCGACCGATTGGCGACTGACAGCAAGGAATGGTGATGGTGAGGCGAAGGCGTACAACGCAATGGACGGCTAAGGCTAGGGTGCTGGTTCGGACAGGAATCGGCTGTGGTATGGTCTGGCCTGCGGTTCTGGACGAACCGGTTTGTTTGGTTGTCTGCCTCTAGTTTGAGTTGGCTGGTTGACAGAATGTGGTTTTGTGGTAAGGATTTGGACGACGAAGATTTAGCCGAAAGATCAGGATATGTGGCTGGAATCGTGGGATAGGTTGTTTTACATTTCAAATTTCATTTGTGTATATATTCAGCGAGTGATTGTGATAGCAGAGAAGGGGAGGTGTTCTAGAGAAGATTTTCTCTCGAGTGTGATGGAGCTGTCGTGAGCGGGAGCAGGAGCAGCTGTTGTTGCATGGAGGGGAGTTGTTGTCCCTGTTTTTGGTTCTTCAATATGGTAAGACTTGGGTGTGTCTTGGTCATGTGAAGGCCCTACACCGCAAGTGTGTGCATGAGTGGTAGAGTCTGCATGTTTTCTCTGCTTGTTTGTTGTATGTTTTGATGCTTGTATGTTAGCTCTTTGTATTTTCCCTTGTAATTAGGTTCTGTATAATTGCTCTGCATGTTTTCCTTAATGTATATGTAGGTTAGTTGTTGATAGTTCATTGGATGAAATTCTGTTATGACTCCTCGATTAGTTTCCTTCTTGTTGGTTATTTCTGTGGCGTTGATGTTGTAGAAGGCTAGAATATTATGTTGCTATGTGATGCCTTGTGAATTCTTGAAGTTTCCTTCGCTGTTTTGCCCAAGTTATGTTATATTTACATGTATTGTGCTATGGAAAATTGATTGTCATTTCTTGTTGACATCCATGTTAACTGTTAATTGAGCATGTTACCAAATTTAAAGCGATTATAACTAGTGCATGTTAATCAGTTGAGAACATTAAACGAATTGTTAATTGTCAAGCATGTTAACCTAATTGATTTAGTTAACCTAAGTAGGTAGATGAGGTAATTAATATAAACATGTTAATAAATCTAGGTTATAAACTTCTCTAGCATGTTATCATCCTTTGATTGTGTTGTCTTGATTTATGTATCATTTTACTTGTCATTGTGCGCTCTTATGTTCGTTATGGTTTTACTTAACTCCTCGAATGTGCTGATAAGGTAGCTCCTTATATGTACTTTTATGGTAGTACCATGACAATAGAAACAATTAGAAACACCACCACGGGGTGGCCACACGTCTTGAGTGAGGAAAAACACTAATCTTTCCCTTGTCAGGATCACAACACTAATTAATGTAATTAATTAGAAATCATAGGATTCCCCAAACTGCATGCTCCACGTACGAGCTATTCCTAAAATACGTAACTAAAAGATTGGTTTGGGGCGGACCCATTCCAAAGAATTAAAGAACCGCATCTCATATGCATAAACCCATTCTCTTACTGGGCCTTTAGGCTCATGTCTTACTTGCGGTGTAGGTATACGTACGCGGGGAGTCCTCGAGCAAGTGAAGAAGCAGTTGATGAGGGATTTGCACGCGCGAGCTTGCGGTTGGCCAGACTGTGTAAAGTGAGAGACAGTTGATTTGCAATTAAATTCAGTTTTCTCTTTCATAAATTGTAATTTAAATGGTTAGTTTATTTCCTTCAAATTATTTACACTTCCGTAAATGTTTTTATTTCCACAATGATTTACTTCTGAAATGTTGTAAGTGTTCCTAACGGCCTGGCTTGCACTCTGATATGTTTTTCTCAAAATTTAACACATTTTTAAATGTATGAAAATCCGGGTCATTACAAAATTAAATAAAGGATAATTAGAAAATTAATTGGGGGTAATTGAATTATGTGGATAATCATTAAAGATTTATTAGATGGAATTATTAGGAGTTGTTAAGTGGGGTATTTATGGTGATTAAATTGTGGGATTAATTAGAAGTGAAGAGAGAGAAGAGCAAGGTACGACCACTTTATATCTGTGGTGTTTTTATGTGAATAGCGGACATCCCTTGTAGTGGGATGGATGTCCCTTGTGTTGTGTGAGTCGACGGATGCCTTTAGGAAGGGCGGGCGTCGCTGGGGGGAAGAAAGATGTTTGATGTTGGAAGGAACAAACATCCTTTATAGAGGGATGGAGGTCCGCTGTAGAGGAAATGGACGACCCTTGGCTGGACGAACGTTCTTTGTGAAGATGGGCGTTAGTATGTAAGTAGAACGGCGTCGTTGTGGGAAGCTCTGGACGTCCTTTAAGGACAAAGGACGTCCAAGATTGAAAGAAAAAGGAACGGCATTAATATTAAGGGGGACGACGTTGTTTGAGTGCGAAGAAGGGAGCCACTTTAGGAAGGGACGGACGTCCCTTATAGGAAAATGGATGTCCCTCATGGTGAAATAAGACGGTCATCAATTGGGTTTGACGGACATCACTGATGGATGACTAAAATGTGAAGGCGACGGACGTCCCTTATGAGGAACGGACGTCCGTTGCAGCGAAGAAACTGACGGTCGAATAAAACGTGAAGGCTGATGGACGTACCTCATGAGGAACAGACATCCCCCTTAGCGTAAATGGTACACGAATGCCCCTGCATGGAGGAATTAAAAAAAATGGATTAAATAGAGGTGTAAACCGGTTCTCCCTTATGAATCGGTTTAGTGTTAAGAGAAAAGGAGGGAGAGTAGCCGAGGGCGAGTTTTCAATGGGAGAGGCGGCAGGGGAGCTCGGGTTCAAGGAATGAATTTTGTGGGACGAATTGGAGCTCCCGGCGATGCTGCGAAGGTTTCGGCCGAGGTAAGTCAAGATGTTAATTTTGTTAGGTAATTTCTTCCTCCTAGATTCTTCTGATGGATTGGTCTCCATTTATGGGTTGGCGAAGGAATGGTCGAGGCGATGAAGGATAGGGGTGACGGTTCATGTTGGGGATCTGCTGGGGCAGTCTGTTCGACGATTGGACTGAACCGGTCCTTCCCTCTGGTTTTGCTTGGTGGGAGGCGACAGCGTGGACGTGCATAGAGGAATGGTGAAATCAGGGTATGTCTTAGAGGCGTGCGTGGGTGTCTGTGGCAGGGAATGGTGTGCATTCTAGAGAAAAGGAGAAGAAAAACTAAGAAGTACAAAGTGAAGGAGTACGTGAGAGCTTTTGGAGAAATTGTGAGGTTGTGAGCCTTTGGAGGAAATGGAAATATAGAGAAGAGAAATGTGAGAGAGGGAGTGAGCTGTTGTCACGTAGGAGAATGACAGAGGCATTGAGGAAGAAGAGAGAAGGGTAGTGTAGTGGAAGGAAGAATGAACGGAGGGTAGGTCCTCGGGTGAGCTTCTATCTTTAGGTAATGCCTTGGTTTCTTCATGCTGTTATGAGATTTGTTGGTATTGTTTGCTGTTGGTTCACTTAGCTTTGTACGTCTGGATGATCATGTCCATAGCCATTAATAAGATGTGCTTTTGTAATTGGGTTTTATATTTACCGTATGGTTGTGTAAATTTCAGGCTGTGAGTTTATTTAGAGTGTTTATATTCTGTTTATGATTAGTGATTAGTTAGAGGAAAGTTTTGAGATAAATGTGGATAGTACGAGTGCTTTAGGAATTCGAGGAATATATTTTGGTTAGAACATAACGGTCGTTAAAGGATTGTTATTAATGAGTAAATGTTATTGAATTGTGAAGGTATTTAAAAGGAGAAGAAGGATAACAATTAAGTGCTAATACGCATTAAAAGCTTCAAGGTAAGAAATGGGTAGAGTCGTTGGCCTGTGGAGGCCCTACACCACAAGTAGTGTCATCCTTGATTGTTTCTTAACGTTTCTATGCTCCGAGTGATTTTATATGTATTGTTGCTAAGCATGTTTAGCATTCTTGATATAGATGTTGTTTTCTTTAATTATTAAGCATGTTTAGGATGTTAGTATACTGATATTGTTTCCTTTAAATTGTCGAGCATGTCCATATAGTTGTTGATTCCTTTAAATTGCCAAGCATGTCTATATTGTTATCGTTTTTTTTAAATTACCAAGCATGTCTATATTGTTATCACTTCCTTTAAATTACCAAGCATGTCTATATTATTATTATTTCTTGTAATTGCCAACCATGTTTTAGAGTATATCGTCATATATAGTATGTTAGTAGATTTTCCACGTCTCATGCTTTTATATTGTTATGATTACTGCTTCATTTCTCATGCTTTTATATTGTTGTGATTACTGCTTCGCATTGACATGCATCATGATAATAAAAACAAGTAGGAAATGCCCCGTCGGTGGTGGTATTCATATGCATTTACATGAGGATAAATGAATAAAGAAAATGAATAGAAAAAGGAAAAGGGGAGCTAGGGGATGGAGAGGTAGTTCATATCTATCTAGGTAAACTGAAAGAATGATGCCCTTCCCTTGTCTGGTTTCGAGAGACTATATACCCTAGGTGGTTAGAAGCCGACAAGAGACTACTTTCTCTGCCACGGATTCCTCCAATATCCCAACTTGACGTACGAGAAATAAATGAATGACACGTAAAGAAAGAACAATTTAGGGCGGTACCCATTCTGACATAATGAGTTAGAGGCATACATCATATTGCATATCCCATTTCTTACTAGGCCTTAGGCTCACAGTTTACTTGTGGTGTAGGTACACGCAAGAGAATGGATGAAGGAGCAGTTGACGAAAGATTTGCATGAGCGGGACTTGTTGCTGGCTGGGCTAAAGAAAGTAAAGGAGAAAAGTGTTTTGTAATTAATACGTAATAGTTTCTTAAATGAATTATTTATGCTTCCGCTATGTTTTGAGAAAATATTTTATAATCATAGTTTTCCACTGTTTATAACGATTTTAGTAACGAGTCAAAGTAAAAGAGATTTTAAGAAAAGAACTCTGATTGTACTTTAAAAGGTTTCCGTTATTGTTTTTTAAAAGGAAAAGAAAAAGTTTTAAATCCCACACGATTTTTAAGGAAAAAGAAAAAATCGGGTTGATATACTATTGACAGATGGTTGCCTTTTCTGGGATGTGTGTCAGTGGGTCCTTGTGTGACCATCCCTTTTCACTGATGATGTTTTTGGACGAAAAATAATGTTGGCATATTTTTGTAATATAGTTGTTTATGTATACAGTGTGTTTTGATGAAAGCATCATCTATGGCCCAGATGAAGAGGTTTTAAAGATGATTTAAAAATCTGTGTACGGTAAAAAGAAGCATGACTTTGGTTTTCCAAAAGATGTGAAAAATTGTTTTCTCATGCATTGCATTTAGTCTAGAATTCCTTGTATTTCATTTGTTTTAGAGTTTTTGAACTTAATTCTCGGTGAGGAAAATTTGTTAGTTTGTAAAACTTATAAATTTTTGTTTGGATTTGTTGCATAGTACTTTTCATTTATTTCTATTGTGCATTATTGTTCTCATGTATGCTATACAGATATTGGCCCATATCTCTTTGGTTACGATTGACATAAAAGTTATCCACTACAACCTAGTTTTGGGTTGGGTGATCAAATTCTCTCTGAGGATCAGGCCGGTTGACTCGGCAATTCTGTTAGTCATGCCTCTGGGTCGTAACAATTAATGTCTAAGATATAAGTCAAAATAAAAATTTTGAAAATCATGATATATAAAATCAAATATAACAAATAAAACACCAACCTCAATTATGTCCACAACAACACTGCTGAAATCTAGTACTTAAATAATCTAAGTTTACATTTGATATGTCAGGACCTATAACCAAACTCACATTCGTATTCTTATAAGACTCTCAAAATAAGCATGTGACCCTATAACACTGATAGACACCACCCTAGGGCCATGGGATCAATCCCCAAATATGGGCCTAATTGGGCTTGGGGCCATAACTAATGTTTAGGCTCCAAAGCCTTGTGCAACGGTGCCCTCAAGTGAGTGCACAAGCCCATGTGTAACCAGCCCTAGGACCCCACCCATTTAGCACCTCGGCGCAAAACATGTCACAATTATGTGCAATCTAGAAATCTTCTCAGCGTCATGGCTTAGTGTTCCTTACCCTAGCGGCTTTGTTCCAAAAAGCATCGGTGTTGAGGTACTTCATGTGAGGCCTCCCTCAAGTTTTTACAAAAACGCAAGTTTTCTTCTCAACACATGACATTGTTGAAGCCAAACCAGATTAATGATAAATCATTTTTGTGCATGATTACTTGATTTATATCTATCAATTTCGATTTTTCATACTAAAATCCAATTTTTCACTTAGATTCTATGAAATAAACAACGATAAATAGGTTTAATTTCGACTTACCCTAAAAGATCCTATGATTTTGTTATGGACACAGAAGTGAATTGCAGAAACAGAGTGGTAGAAAAATTATTTTGTATTCCTTAGCCAATACTCTAGCAATTATAGTGAAGAAAAATAGGACAAACAAAAATGAATGTATAAAGAAATCACTTTTTACACCTCACTCTCTTCCCTCATTTCCTACTTATACCCTTCTATTCTCACAACTACCTTCCACATCAGCGTGAAAATGATGGTGTTTCCATTATGTTATTATTGCATCTTGTCTCTTCCTTGGGTCACGTTTACATCGACGCTTCCATCCCATGCAGCTAATATTTTGACAGGCATCCCCCTAAAGGAACCTTGTCCTTAAGGTTGAAATGATGGGAATTGGCCCATGAGTAACAACGAATCTACCCATGTTGCGTCTGTCTCTGGATTGTTCTCCCATAAAATAAGCCACTAAGTTACAGGTTCATTACCCCGTTGAACGACTCTAGTTTGAAGGATGGTTTGAGGGCGACGGTCATGACTGGCTGTCATTTTTTAAGGAAGAATAATACTGGAAATAGCTGAATTGCATAGTTGTTTCTTAAGGAGGGAGATGTGGAAAACTGGATGTATTTTAGCTAAGGCAGGAAGCTCTAGCTTGTAAGCCACCAAGCCCACACGCTGCAAGATAGGGAAAGGACCAAAGTAATTAGGCAACAGCTTGTGGGAAACTCTGTTTGCAACTGTCACTTGACGATATGGCTGGAGTTTCAAGAAGACCTTGTCGTTGACTTCAAACGATTGTTCTGAACGTTTCTATTTGGCATACACCTTCTTGTGTGCTTGAGCTTGGGCGATGTTTTTCTTAAGTAGATGATCCATGTGATGTCTATCCATAAGAAGTTGATCAACAGCAGTTGTCTTTGTTTGCTGATACGGTCCCAAAGCTAAGTACAGGAAAGCAAAGCCATATAATGCTTCAAAGGGAGTTATTTGAATAGCCGACTAAAACTTGGTGTTGTACCACCATTTTGCTAAAGATAGCCATTTCCACCACTTAAAAGGTTGAGCATAAGACATACACCTCAAATACAACTCCAAACATTGGTTTTTTCCATCTGACTTAGATGATATGCCATAGATAGTGCTAAATCTATGCCCAAAGTTTCAAACAAGGAGCACCAGAAGGAAGAGGTAAACACTTTATCTTGATAAGAAATAATTTGTTGTGGTAAGCCATGTAAATTGATTATATGATTCAAGAATAATGTATCCACAATTTAAGTTGAGAACGGATGGAGTATAGCAATAAAGTGTGCATACTTGGTGAATCAATCAACCACAACCATTATGCAATCAACACATTCAGAATGGGGAAGCCCTTCGATAAAATCCATTGCAATGTGCATCCATGACTTTGCCGGACTAGGTAGCAACTAAAGAGGACCTGGGTATGGCACATGCTCATGCTTGCATCGTTGACAAGTATTGTCACGACCCGAAGACGGGCTTGACAGAACCGCCGAGTCAGGCGACCCAATCCTCGTAGAGAATCCGATCACCCAGCCCAAGGCATGTGTTTTATCGAAAGACTTATAAATATTCAATTTGCCCCAAGATAATATGGGCCTAGGTTGGAGTAGGGATCATGAGAAAATAACGGTGCATAAATTAAAATGAAATCCAAGTACTGTGCAACAAATCCAAACCAATAGTGTTTAAAGTTTACAACCCAACTAGAAACATAAATGTCCTCACCAAATAATGATGAATCACTCAAGTAGAAATAATAAAACGCTTCAGCTCCTGATCCTCAGCTACTCTTTGCGTTTACCTGAAGTTTTGGGGGAGGAGTCGTTTGGGGTGAGTGACTAACTCAATAAGGTATAGCTATATTAAATGCACCTCGTGCAAAACTAGTTTTTTCTATATTCTCAAAAACAAGGTTATATTTCTCATTTTACCGTACATGGATTTTTAAATCGCTTCAAAACTCTTTATCATTTTAACAAACCGACCCAAGGGCCACCGATGAGGCTTTTATTTAAAACTTGTTGCATAAACAGCTATACCTCATAAAATAGGCCATCATCGTTTTTTTCAAATTGAAAACGTCATCAGTGAAAAAAGGGTGGTCACTCATGAACTCACCCGCCACACAGCAGAGAATAGGTGGACACCCGTCGACGTCAACACCTTATGAGGCAGGAGGAAGTATAAATGACGGTGCTCCATAGATCCAACACGTCACCCGAATTACCAGCGAGAACTCTGCATCGGTAGAACTAATCTAGGGGTTTCAAACAATGAGGAGAACTCTGCGTCCTAATCTAGGGGTCAAATGGCGAGAACTCCGCGATGATAATCCGTACGATAAAATAGAACGGATACGATTGCTCGCCATATATGGACTCGATATAAATAAGTCTCGGCGAATGACAACCGCTTGATCCGTGTGAAAAAAACCTTGGCCATGTTTAGGGGCTTGCGACCCAAGGAGACGTCATCACTCTCCCATACTAATTTACAACTTTCAGGAGTTTCAACCTGAGGACACGTCTCAATACCCTACCTATATTTTTACACGCCAAACAATCAACCTTCGCGCAGAAGAAGGTATTCAAGGGGATAGCTAATTCCATCCTTCAATCTATGCACAATAAATTTCAAACCATGTACGGAATTTAAACTTGAGAAAACATACTACTAATAAAAACTGACGTGCTGTCGAACAGTCCCCGTCATTTTTCAAGTGTGGTATTCCACAAAATAATTATTTTGAAAACGGGTGGGGATGCAATGTAACGCAAGAGGTATAGAAATCCCAACCTCAACGATGATCCGTCTTGTTGACTAAAGCAACCGCTTACCCGAGAATCATATCATACTCACTGTGATCGTCCAAGCCTGACAAATGTATCAAACGCGAAAATTCACAAACAATTTCTAGAAATCAATGGAGGTCCCAATACCAGTAAATGAATCATCCAATAATTCCAACAAAATTCCCAACTTTACCCTTTGGTAAATAAATAGATCATCATCCAAACAACACTTAATCCTCAACATATTGTGCAATATTTAACCAGTTAACAATGTCATAAAATGTCTCTCAAACTTAGGCGAGATCAACTATATCGCACAAATAACTATAACAAAACCTCAACATGAAACATTTAGCATAGTGTGCAATATTCCTACATTTAGCAAAACATGTTCTCAGACCTTCAAGATTCATCATCCAACTAGGATTCCAGATAGTTTTCAACTACAATCCTTTATAGTTATCATTAAACATGACCCATTATCAAAGCACCCACATCGAACAATATCAAAACAGAATCCAAGTTCTATTATTGAAAGTATTCTCATTAATGCCAATTTAAGAGATTATTCTAAGTCCACAGCAAAACATCTCTTCACTTAAGACAACTAATTCCAAACAGATTGTTTATTAACTTCATCCAAAACCAAACAGACACAAAGATAACAATTCTTCTTCAGCCACTATTTATCATCACAGCAGTTTAAAGAGAATCTACAGCTAGACTACTAATGGCAGCAAGCATAAATCAACTGCAGCAAAATTTCATAAACTTTAGAACAACAAATTCAGACAATAGCACTTTCCTTCGACATTTTTTTTCATCAAAGTAGCTTATGTGCAGAGATCATTTGATCCAACAATGAAACAAAACCAGATTGGCATCCATTACCGAAGCAGAATTTCAACTAAAAACTCCTCAACAAAACTGAATCAGACCTAGCCCCAAATTGCAGTAGAAAATCGAACAAGAATAGCTAATCATTCCAAGAGTTCTTTCATCCAAAATCCAATAAGAAACAGAGGCCAAACACACTTTAAATGTTCAGGAACAGAGACAAAATAGGCATTAGTTTTCTCACCAAAAACAGAACAGAGTCTGCGTTCTGTTCACTCGCCAGAATCGGAGGATGGCGAGGTAGAGCTCCTGTCGCCGGTGGTCGGAGAGCACGAAATGTCCGTGCTCGGTGTTCGTCGTTCGCAGCAGCTGCACTCGTCGTCAAAGGAATCGCTCGCGTCTTGCGAGCTGCTGCTCAAACCGAAATCTTCGGGCTCCCAGTCGCCAGCGTCGCTCGGAGGTGCAGCGTCCTCGTCGTCTCTCAGCCGCCAGTCTCATTCTCTCTCGCGAAAATCGCCTGGCCGGCGTCTCTCTCTCCCTCTCGATTTCTCTCGGTAGAATGAAGGAACAAGGGGGACGAGGAACCCTAATCCTCTTCTCCCAATTTCTTCTACTTTTATTTTTATTTTTATTATTTTTTTCTCATTTACAAAGTCACCCTTAAACTATTCAATTCCAATGTAAATGGGCGGGATTTCACCCCCGCCCCGCCCATTTTGTTCTCCATCTTCACTTTTCATTCTTAATCCTTCAACCTTCTTTTATCTCTTTTTAACCCCCACTTACTCATTTCCTTTTTCCCAATAATTTTCTTAATTCATTTCTATTCCACATCAATGTATATACCAATTGTATACATTATCTTTTATATAGTCTACTCAAACTTTCAATTTAATATTAACATCATCTAACGATGTTATAGTTCTAATTTAACTGTCCAATTTCATTCCTTTATTGAATTCTTTGTTTAGAAAATTTCAATTTCGCCGACTTTGACCAATAGACCAAATTTGCGTATGTGGCCGCTGCACGACAATTCGGTCAACTTGTTTAACGCCATGACTGATTTTCAATGCGAAAAATTTACAAATGACATTTCTTATTTAAAAATTTCATGGCTTTTACAAGTATCACATTGCAAGATTTGGTCATTGATTACTTTCAACATACCTGGGCAAAAAAAAAAAGTTGCTTTGTGCGATGAATGGTGGGCTGAATTCTAGAGTGGCCACCATCACGGGAATTAGGTAAACTTTTAATCAATTTTTGTCAGATGTCACCTGTTGCGACCAAAACAATTTTTCCTTTTTAACGAATAAGGCTATTTGCATATGAATAAGGGTCAGCAGTAGAAGACTCAAGCAGGAATTTTGAAATCAGGTCCATGGCATGGGTCCCCTCCTAGTTGGCTTCGACCTCCGTTATCCATGTTGGTTGTACTATCGTGATGGCTTGGCAGTTGGAATCAGGTTGGTGTCATCGTGATAATGCGTTTGCTACCACAATAGTACTGCCATGCTTATACTGAATTGAGTACCGGAGCCCCAATACTCTTCTTAGCCACTTCTACTGGACTGGCGTTGTAATGCACTACTCTAGCAAGAATTTTAGTGACTAATGATCAGTATTAATAATGAACTTAGATCATTCTAAGTAATGTTTCCAGCGTGTGACTGTCGTGACCAGAGCTAACAACTCTTTCCATATATAGAATAGCCCAAGGTGCAAAGGTTTGCTGATATAAACTATAACTCTTTGGTTCTGCAATAACAATGTGCCCAGTCCATTGTAACATGCGTCACTTTCCAACGTGAACGTTTGATAGAAATCTGGCAAGTCTAAAATAGGGGCATCTACCATAGCTGATTTCAAAGATATAAAAGATTCTACTGCGGGGGTGGACCATTAAAAACCATCTTTTTATAGCATGTATGTTAGTGGTTTTGCGATATTATCATACCCATGAATAAACTTTTGATAATAACCCGTGAGAGAGAGCAAGCCTCTCAATTTGTTCAAGGACGTGGGCTTAGGCCAGTTTGTCGTAGTAACTATCTTCTCAAGATGAGCAAACACCCAACCAGAGGAAATAACACGGCCAAGATACGCCACGGTAGGCAGTGCGAAGGCACACTTGCTCATTTTTGCAAAGACAACATTGTTGTGTAAACAAGGATGTCATCCTGTGATTTGCTGAACCTTCTGCTCTGTATCCTACATGCGGGAGAATAACCGAGATAAAGTCAAATTTCAATGGGATTTCCAATTCGTATTTCTGAATTTCTATACAAAATAAAAAAAAGAACAATAGTTACAAACTTTATACAGCATTGACTTACCATGAAAATGCTAGTTGATTGCTGATAACATTATTTCTCCAACATCGTCCTTTGGTTCTCCTTCGCTCCCTGTCCCTCTCATCCGTCATCTCCTTTTCCAAAACAAGGAATGAGGTTTAGGTTTACAATAATATGCTTCCTACCTTATTTCATAAGAAAAGCCCATCAACTTTTGTATCATGTGTTATAACTAGGGGCAAACATAAATTAACTATCACTCTTTACTATCATGGACGTACTAATCATTATCTTCTTTTTTTAACAAATTAACTATTGAACTATGAAAAAATGATGTCGCTAACATTACTGTCATATTTGCCGTTAAACGTGATAATGTCGAGCCATGACGGCTAGTATACAAACCGTTGTGGCTACATATTTTTTTAAAAAATAACACTACACTTTTGATATCCTGTAGCAGATCATTTAGTAAACTGCAGCCGTATGACAATAAATTGCTGCGGTGTCATATGAAGCCGCAATGGTTTATAGTCGAACCGCCACGAGTTCATATGAAATTGTTCCTGTTCAACGTGCCTCGTTTGTCGTCAAGCTGCCGCGGTTCGTCGTCACGTTTCGTCGTCAAGCCGCCGTGGTTCGTCTGCAAATAAAAAAAAATTCATTGTCTTCTTCGTAAAAAAAATCCAGACAAACTGTGATTCTCCCATGGACTGTAAAAACAATTTTAAATCATCCAAAAATTAAAACATTAACATTCTTTTACAAAATGTTCTAAATTATAAAACCTGAAATCTTCTGAATCAATTTTTTTACAAAATCTAAAAATCTTCTAAATCTATTCTCCATGGATATTAACTCTTTTCCACTGAAAATCTATTATAAAATCACGAGTTCTTTCTATTTTTTCCCATGGATATTTTTTCTTTTACACTGCGATTTTCAGAAAATTAATGGTGATGTTCGTGACAACAATTTCTCAAAGTTCAGTAGTTAAATTGTTAGGGAAAAAAAGATGATGGTTGGTTTGTCACTAACAGTAAAGGATAATGGTTAGTTTGTCATTTTCCCTATAACCTACTACCCTAAATGTGGTAACAACATAACTTTTTATTGAAGGTGAAATTTAATTTCTTTTGTAATATATACCTAATTAATTAAATACCAAGTTTTAAAAATTTATTGTAAGCTCATTATTTTTATAGTATAAGATTTGATGGGAATTGTCTCATGATTTTTTTTTAATTTATATATGAGAGTTTTCGGTTAAAACTTGTGTTTTCTTGTAACACACGTGATATCTCTACTTAATCTACTAACTACACAATTTATTTTTTGTGATTTATTTATAACGAGATATATTTAATTTCCTGGTACTCCCTAATAAAAAGTTCAATATGTGTTCATGATAACAAAATGTTGATTCAAGCTTGAGTGATGCTTGAATCGCTATTTATCTTTATAAAGCAAACAAAACAAGAAAAACCATATAGAGTAGACATCATTGACCATTCATAAACAAGTATGATTATTAAATCAAAATTACGCACATTGCATCTAATTTTTCACAGATTTACTTTCATGCGTGAGCAATTTTCTAGTTGACCAGCCTGCAATTCTTCCGGATTTCTCCATTTTGGCCAGTAAGAACTCCTATATTAGCCATTTTCACCATTGACGCTGCATAATCCTTCAAAAACAGAGAAGGGAACTTGCTGTACGAAACGACCATTGAAGCTGTGTTGTTGTCTTGCATGAGAGCTTGGTCTGACTGCAGTAGCCCGGAGTTGTTCACCAGATTCTTGTAATAGATGTTGTCAAACTTGTTGATTGTCACAGAGTCCAAAGGGGCTAAGTTCGTGTTTGAGTCGTCCCGATTTGGACATATGCTTTTTAGGCTTTCCCGTAAAGATGAGTCAAGGGTGAGATCGGCTGAGCCCGTTCCATTGAAGTTGAAGAGCCTGTTCTTGAATGTGAAGCACTGGGCAAACCCAAATGTGTGTCCACCTGTATCATTAAATTAATTTCTTGACTCTAACTCAAGTGGTACCTCGTCTTAAAGCCATCTTTTTTACCTCAACAATATTTACTCATTTGATCTCATCCTGTTTCTAGATTAGATTTCTTTGGCAAGTGTATTGATTTTTATCATGATTTTCAAAATTCTTATCGCTCCAGGAAAACTTGTTTAATTATAAGGTAATTTGTTAGGACGACTTAGGAATGATGTTCCAAGAGCTGAATATTTGATAGTTTCTTCAATATCAATGATATAGAATTAAATATAGTTACATATTGTTCGCAAATAATTTATTATTTTAATTATTTATAATATAATTTTCTTCTTTGTTCACTCTCAAAGTAGAAGCAAGAAACAAATAGAGGAAAACTATATATGGAAATAAGAAGAAAATTACCAGAAAGGACAACGACATCCTTAACATCAAGACCCTTGGAAGTGAACTTTTGAATGATATTCTCCAAAGACTCAAAAGGTGATGGCGACTGCTCGTTAGCATCACTCTCACTTGCACTTGTTCCATCACGCCTACCCAGCTGAACATACCAGAAAGGACCTCCAGTCTGAGATGGCAACTTATGAGAGAGAGAGAGAGAGAGAGAGAGAGAGAGAGAGTGTTTGTTTTACAAGATAAACAGCATCTCTTGCTGCCAAAGTGAGAATATCTGTACAAGAAACAACAGATGGGCAAGCTTCCTCCACATTAGCCTTGATTGAATCGATCACTTCAAATCCTCGAGCAGAGTTCCTGTTTGGAAGTGTATTTTTCTCCCCTCCAGATGAACTTGTATCGTCAAGCAGCAGTGACCCATCACACCTCTGCGTAAGAACGCCTTAGCCAAGTACAAAATGTTGGAGATATAATTTATGGTAGTAAAAACTGTTTTGTTGAAATAAAAATTTCTATTTTTTTATATTCGTTCAATAACTACAAAAAAAATACTGTTATATATAGTTTGAACATTCAGTTTTCGAAACATATAACACAGATTTGTGACACAAGTAAATGAAAAATACTTGAAAACTTACCAAGACTTCGTCCAAAGTTGCAGATTGATGTTAAAATTTTAAAATTCGCTTCCTTAAAACTATATGAAAGTAAGCATAGGAAGATAGAAGAATACAGTTCATTACATTAACCAAACAATCGTGGAAATGAAGGCGCAAGAGAGAAGCTGCCATTCGAGTATCATTGGCTATAGCGGAGCGCAAACCAGCCCGAACGATCTTAACAAGATTAGGACAACTTTTGTCATAGAATTTATAATGAAGCTGACAACTGACAAAATAACTACATGGCAGGAACCAAACAAAGCAAACAAAGAAAAATTTATTAGCAATTTTCTTCATGTCGTTGAAAACAAGTCTTGTCTCGTTCCTATAAGCTTACGATAGCACGTTGTACTTCAAATAAACGGCGAAGGGCAATCTTTTTATACACAAATAGTGCTTGAAGAAGATTAAATGATCTTGATTAGGTCTTCTGTCTTCTGAGAGAGTGGTATAGCCTCTGGAGACGTCACTTTCATTGGGGGTCTGGTGGAATTCCATAACGTCTTGTTAATGGAGAATTCTTTATAAGAATGCTTAGCAGACCCACCTCTTTGAATAACAACACATGCTTTGAGAGCATAAATCGTATTTAATTTATTGTTAATTGAGAAAAAAGTGAATAGCTTTTTGAGTTTCTCCACACTTTCAAGTTTGACTTAATTTTCTCTAGTGACGGGAAATTCCATTAAAACCTTACCTTTTCTTTGTCTTTTATTCTCAATTATCGAAATTAATATCTAGTTTAAGAATATTGGTTTCTAACACGTTTGTTTGAAAGAAAAAATTAAAACAAAATATTTTGATGGATTTTATTTTCTCCGAAAGAAAAATAATTCGTTTAATCCCATGGGATGGGATAAGCAAAACATGAAATTTTAGTTTGGGTAAGTCTTTTTTTTTTTTTTTTAAGAAGAGAATGAAACTAGCTAGCACATTTTAACAAGCTTGTCATCCCCGAAAAACATAATCTCACACAAAGTTAATAACTCAAATTTATTAAACTGAAAGTAAAAAAAAATCAAAGAGCGAAGATTACAATCGAAGAGAAACAAGCTGAAAAGAAGGAACCAAGACTAGTACATGAACAAGATCAAGGAAAAGACAAGACAAGAACCCAATAATAGTCAACAATTTAAAAAACTTAAACACTGAGATTGAAGTTAATTTAATCATGGTTACTTGAAAATAAACTTTTAACGTATACTCCATTAATAACACCATTTTCAAGAAAAAGATTGTTTTAATCCTATGATATGAGAATAATCTGTAATAAACCTTTCTTAGTGAAGATTAGCAAAGTTTTTGTAAATGGAAAGTCAAGAATTATGAAGAAAAGCATATGTTATTCCATTAATTTGTGGAATATGACATGCATTATAATGGGAGCAGTTGGAAATCGCATAAACAAGCATGCGTGTAGCCGACCATATTAAGACCAAAAACATTAGTAAAAGTAGAAAGAATGTGGGAGGTAGATATCATGGTTTCAAACTCTTGTCATCAATGTTGACTATTTACTATTTGTTTGGATCTATCCTTTCAGATCATCAATGTTGACTAAACTAGTTCACCTGAAAAATGAATAAAGTTGGAGTGGCACCAAATTGTACTTGTTTCTTGTGCATTTATACAGCAAGTTTGCAAGCAAAGAGTATAACACCCAAAAATTTTATTGTATTAAGTATGAGCTATGCAATAATGATATTCAATGATCGTTACGTGATTAGATTATAATTGAGAAAAATATTAATTAGTATGAATTAGTTGATGTTAAGTATGGATTGATGAAAATTTAGTTGGATTATAAAGATGGTAGTGTTCATTATGGGAATTTGGACTTTTGGCAGTGTGTGGGTATCCGCATATGAATAAAACTTTTTTGAGTGGACGTCCGACACAAGTTTTGGTTTTTGGAAAAAGTGTCTTGGGTAGGTTTGCAGTCGACTAGAGTAAGAGTGTGGTCAACAGGTTCAAGGCAATTTCATGTATCTGCCGAAGATGCAGATGTTCAAATTGCACATCTGAAGCTCATAGGTCATTTTGCAGTCGATCGGGTTAAGGGTGTGGTTGACCAATCTAAAGACATATTGTAACGTTTTAGCCTCGGGTGAAAATGCGGTCGACTAAATATGACTGCAACCAGTGTGTACATGACTTTTCACAGAAGGTTGGGCATCCACGGTGGAATGTATGGTTTAGGTTTTCCTTTGAAATATAATGGAGCTTGTGAGCGGTAGATCAGGAATACGAAAGGTCACTTGAAATGAGGTTACATTTCACAAATTAAGAAGAGAGAAATGTGATAACTTAGCATCAAAATGCTGAAGGGGATGACACCTCATGTTGGAGCTAGTAGGTTATATAAGAAGTTATCCTTTTGTTGAGGTAAAGTTCAACAGTGCAACCATTGAGAAGAAGAGAAGAAGTTCTCCAAGGGATGTGAGTTTCTTTCTATTAACTAAAGGTAAGTTGAGTTTTATGTATGATTTAATGAAGTTTTAAGACGTTTAGTTGGATTTATGGGTAGAAAACAATAGATGATGTGAAATATGTAAAACAAATGTGTAGTCTTGGTACTTGGAAGTTATCAGTCATCTTAATGAGGTTATAATGCAAAACCAATTTTATATGTCATACTAGACATCTTAAGAAAAATATAAGCTCTAAAATTGATGTATTTAGTTAAGTATTTTGTAAGTTATGGATTGTTGAAGTTGGATGAAAACTGTGAAGATAAAATAGAATTGGTGCATAGAAAATTGAGTTTTTGAAATGATATATCTTAAGCATGCCAAATGATTTATCGGAACCAAATTTTTATGTTAGTATATGCTCTATTGGTCAAGTTTGACCTTTGGAACTAGACGGTTTGGTTGAGTGGGTTAAGGGTTATGCACATTTGAAATAACATGAATGAATACTAACATGGAGTTTATCATAATTTTGTTTTTCAATTCAAGGTTGTAACTTCATAAATTGCATAACATTGTGCTAAACATTAAGGTAAGTAATGTTATATGTGTTGGACCTTCGAGACTACACTACAAGATACTAGGTTATATTTGATTGTTAGTATGTTATGGTATTGGTTTAAAATTGAGGATATCCTAGATATATTGATGTTGTTGATAGATGTTATACTTTGTTATATGATCATAACATTTCCTAAAGGATATGTTGTTTGTTTAGTTATTAGATTTAGTTACTTGATGAATATGTTGTTTTGAGGATTTTTCAAGATATTGTGTATATGAATGCTACTGTGAGTTGAGGATATATGATGGTATGTTGAGATGTAATAGGTTGTGAGGTTAAATTGTTGATTCATGTGATATTCGAGGATGTACTGTTTGATTTAGTGTTATAATTATATTAATATTCGAGGATACAATACATGTTGATAATATATATTGTTCATGCATCATGTTGTCAAGAAAAGAAATGAAAATTTTTTCTCATGCATACATTTTTCATGTAAAAAGGATAAAAACAGAAGTTAAAAAAGTAAAGAAGATATGAAGAATTGAGGTAAGGAATGTGTCCGTTAGTTCGACCATGCCAGAATCAGACTACAGTTCATCAGATAGTTGTACATTGAGTTTGTAACTCTAATGGAGGTCTCATGGAATTGAGACTGTCTCGCTAAAGTTCACGAGACGTAAGTGGTGTATTTTTCATAGTCATGTCTACTCTTTCCAATGATATTTATGTAGCTTTGGTTGAGCCAATGACCTCAATGTAGCTTTGGGTGAGCCACGTGCCCCAATAATGTTTGGGTGAGCCTTGTGCCCCAATGATGAAAATGAAATGAAGATAAAACAATAAAAGTAAGTAAGCATTACATATCTTATGAAAATGCATATCATGTTTACTTATGTAGCATGGTTTTATAGATTTGATGACATGTTTAGATATTCTTTACTTACTAAGCATTAGCCTTATAGATGAGTCTGTGGTGTAGGTATGAACCAGATGATAATACAGAAGAAAGAAAGGTCAAAAGAGATGATACAATTGATGAAGTATCTTTGAGAAAACAACTTGTATTGTTATCGCAAGACTAACCATGTGGGGTTAGATTTTTGTAAAGAAATTTGTATGTAAATATAAAGTTGAAATTTTATGAATTATTTTGAAAGAAGTTGTGTTATTATTTTATAAAATTTATTTGATAAGAAAAAAGTCTTTTGCAAAGAGAAAAGATTTTACATATTTTTCTAAAGAAGTTTTGACTATCTAATTCAAAAAAGAAAAATGTTTCAAACCATGCACATTTTACAGTAAGAAATTACAGGGCGTTGTAGAGAGAGAGCAAGAGACTTCATGTGGGACTGAGAATTTTGCTGCAAAATCGACTTTGTCACTAGATCTTCACGGTTATGCCAATCTCCAACTCCCTTTCCTTTAGTTTTGTAAATCTCTATTTGATTCGTATTTCGAGCTTGAAAGTAAGAAATGTTTGGTTGTTTTTATATTATATTGATGAATCTATGAGTTAAACAGGGGTTTAAACCTATTGGGAGTTAAAATTGGTGAAGAGGATGGATTTTTTGCAAGATCTGTGGCTCTGTTCATTGTTTTAATGCATCTCCACTCGAATGCGGTTATGATTCAATTGACCAAGGGTGCACCAAGACTATTGGCATCCGTCTCGACTAGTTTGAGGTTGATCGTGCCTTCGAGTGTCGACGACATTGGGTGTTCAGTCTATTGCTGGTGGGATTTGGTTGACTGAACCATGAAGCTGAAGTTGTTAACCGCATGATGTCAATTGGTCGACTACTTGATGTCTGGGTTGCCTGTCACCAATTAGTCAAGTCTACCGCACCTTTATTCTGGTTAGTTGTATGCCCTTCACCAATAGGTTGCTTGTAGCTTTTGATCAACCATGAGCTTTAGATCTGGTCGACCGCTCTTATTTCTAGTCAATCCTGATTCCCTTCTAGTTGACCACTCCTTATCCCTAGTCCATCGCACAATGGGTTTAGTGAAAATTTATTTCGTCATCAAGATGTTACGCGCCTTAGTGAAGATTTGTGCCCATTTGTCGTGTCGTCTGAAAATAGGTTCTTATTCCTAGTATAAGACCCTATCATTGTCCTTTCTTTCGGAATGTTCTATTTCTCTTGGTGCAAACTTTTTATTTCTCTTCTTTAAATTTTGGTATGTATAACTTCTGGTGTTTGATATTTTTACTTTTCTGCACAATACTTTCCTTCAGTTTAATTTTATTGCACTATCTTTAATTCTTGTGATCAATATATGGACCTTGATCCATCTCATATGGGATATGGTTTTAATTCTTCCTCTGCAAACCATGGACTAAGTATAGGGCTAGGTAGTCAGGTAATCAGGTCCTCTTCGCAAATCAAGTCATTCAAGTCGGCGTTTCTCTTTGACTCGCATCTAGGTCATGACAAAAATTATACCTTAGTCTCTTAAATTAGTGAATACTAGTTTCTTAATTTATTTATCAATTCATCCTTTAAACTTCTAGTTCGTCCAAATATAAAATTGTTTTAAAAAACTTTACAAAAATCGTTTAGATGTGCAATTGATACCTAATTAAGTTTGTAACTAAAATTCAATGCATTTATTCTAAGTCAATAATCAAAGGCCTCTTAAGAATAAGCAACAACATTTCTCATTTTACAACATTTTAAATTTTCATACCAATTATTCAATAAGGTTTGCAAAACAACATTAAATCAAACTAAACCTCAACCTTGACGGTTGATTATTTTAATAATTAAGTAGAATCAAACCATCAGATGGCAGCAAAAGCAAACCATCAAACTTAAAGGATTATTTATTTCAAATAGTCTAAAAAAATTCGTAGTTTCATGCTTGATATCAACTCTTTCATCTCGCTATCTCATCATCATTTCCTATACCCATCTCACCTGCGGGAGTTTCTAGGTTCCTTAGCAAAAAATCTTCATTAACGAGGAACACTCACTATCTTTCAAGTTTTGTTTCCAGTTTTGACACTATACCTATCATTGTCATACATTGTTAACTATATATTGTACATTACCACCATCATGTAAAATGCATAATAACCTCCGTGGAACATTACTACCGTCATACATAACTCTGCTTGGATTGTGAATCCGATGTGTAAAATTCATCAATTTTTTAAAACTTGAATAAATTTTGTAAATAAATGATATGTATTTATCTTATGGATAATTTAGTGTTTAGAATTAATAACTGTTTTGAAAATAATAATTTCTAATCAAGTGGTAAAAAGTAAATATTATCACAGTGATAAAAATCATAATAAAGCTAGATAAATTGAAGTTAATTAGGACCTAAGGATTAAATTATATATGCACTTGTTCATGAACAAACACAATGTAATGTCCCAAATTTTATTTTCCTTTTTAAATCTTTAGTCATAAAACTTTTTCGTTTTCTTTAAAAACATATCAGAGTATTTGAGCGGAATAAAATATATAAAAGAGTTCAAAACATTTAAATGAAATTCAACAGTGCATTATTTTACAAATTATAGAAAACCATCACTTAAAACAACCCTTTTTTTTTTCTTGAGCCATAACCCTTCAGGTCAAATCCGGTTGATAACTCAAAGCCTCCTCCGGTAATGCCTCCTCCTCAGCTACATCATGGGCAATATAATGAGCCAAAGGCTCAACAAGAAATAGAATATAATGCGTATGCTTATGCAATGCTTATGTAGTCGTTTTCCAGAAAAGAACCTATCTTTTCTTCCTTTCACTTATTTCTTTCTTGCCTTTTGTTTTCATTTCATTTCCTTTTCATTTCATTTACATTTCCTTTTCATTTTCAAAGGCAAGATACATCTGTTGGTGTGGCTTAATCGACTCCATCTCTACGTGAGTGGAGAATTCCATCAGGGGTGTCACCACTACTGTCACATAATCTCTGTCTGGCGTTTGACGACTAAGAGCAGGGATACATCTGTTGGTCGGTGTGAACTAACCAACACCATACTCTACGTGAGCTGGAGAATTCCATTGGGGGTGTTCCCACCTACGACCGTCATCCTCTCTCCCGATCCCTCAAACGCCCTTCAATTCCCACCCCAAGGCTTTTGGGCTGTAGCCCGAGGATTGTCACCAGCTTATTTATTTATTTACTTTATCTTGTACTGCATGTAACATTTTCAGAAGTCCTTTCATGATGCATGAATGACAGTTCATATTTAACAGTTCTAGAAGCATACAAGTCAATATCTCATAACAGTTCTAGAAGTCTACAAGTCAAAATAACTATTTCATAATAAACCTTAAACTATGTAATGCAAGACGATAAAATTAGCCCCGTGATGTAGGGCCCCCACATCCTATTTCTTACCTTGTAAAGCATTCCCTAGTGTGTTTATCTTTTCCCTTGTTATCGTCAATACCTTCACAATAATTTTCACTAATTAAAATTCATTATTTATTATTATTATTTTTTCATTAATCGTGGATAGTATTGATCAGGAATATTCCCAAGAAAGAACGCTCTTAGCAATTCTCTTCAGATAGAATATCATGTCCAAGTAAGTTATCAAGAAAGACTGAGTGGTCACAATGATCCTTATTAAATATCAGTCTCCTTAGACAGAACTTACTTATACAGTACGATTACGCCACTAATATTATATTGCGATAATAACGATATTATATTTTCAATTAATATTTATAAGATAATATTGCGATAATAACGGAAATATATTTCAAATTAATTTTTCTAAGATTATATTTCTAATTAATATTTCTAAGTTAATATTCTGATAATAACGGTAATATATTTTCAATTAATATTTCTAAGATAATATTATGATAATAACGATAATATATTTCCAATTAATATCCTAAGATAATATTGCGATAATAACGATAATACTAACTAATATTTATCAACTAAATTAACCAATAACCCAAGAGGGAAAAGATCGTTATTGAAGAGGCGATCCCATAAATTCCTCCTGTTGAGGCTTTTGAAATCTCTAGAGTAATGTCCTCACTCAAATTTTCCTCCCAAATATTTTCTCACAACTTCCTTTTTCTCATTCTCCTTTTCTCCCTCTCCTTTCTTCCCTCTCGTTGGTGTGCTTTTTCCCTCAGGATGGAATGCCTATTTATAGGCATTTCTCCTTGCTTCAACAGCTGCCAGCGAGGAGAAATTGGTTGAGAAATTAGGTGAACATTTAAATTCTATCAGCAATTCTCTGGATGGCGGTCGATCATAGAACCATGTGATCGACCAGCGTTCATAGCTGGCGGTCGATCACAACCTGCTGTGATCGACCGGGCCTAAATTTTTTTTTATATATATCTAAATCAAAACATTACAGATTGCAAACATCTCCAAAATTCATAAAAATATAGTCTTGAGCCCAATAAAATTCTGGAGTATTACATCCCTCCCCCCTTATATAAATTTCGTCCTCGAAATTTAGTTAAACAGTTCCAGATATTTGGCTTCCATGTCCTCTTTTCTTCCCCATGTAGCTTCTTCTGTTGAATGATTTTGCCATAATGCTTTGATCAATGGGATCTGTTTATTTCAAAGTTCTTTTATCCTTGAGTCTAGTATTTGAACGAGCCTCTCTTCGTAGCTTAAATTGTTATGTATTTCCACATCAGCTGGTGGTACCGTCTGATTTGGATCTCCAAGGCATTTCTTAAGCTTCGATATATTGAAAACATTGTGGACTCCCTCCATGGAGGCTGGTAGTTGCAACTGTATGTTACATTTCCGATCCTTTTTATTATAGCAAAGGGTCCAATATATCATGGACTCATCTTCCCTTTTCTTCCAAACCGCATTATTCCTTTGGAATGTGATACTTTTAGGAACACAAAATCACCTTCATTAAATTCCAAGGGCCATTGACGGTGATTGGCATAACTCTTATGGCAACTTTGAGAATGCAACATTCGTTGTTTAATAATCACGACGGATTCAGTGGTTTGTTGTATCATGTCTGGACCATAAAATTTGACTTCGCCCATCTTGATCCAATATAATGGGGATCTACACTTCTGACCATTAAGTGCTTCATAGGGTGTCATTCCAATAGTTGTCTAAAAACTATTATTATAGGCGAACTCCACCAAGGGTAGTAGTTTTCCCCATCCATGTTGGAACTCAAGTACGCAAGCGCGTAACATATCCTCAAGAATCTGAATGGTGCATTCACTTTGACCGTCCGTTTGTGGATGAAAGGTTGTACTGAACTTTAATTTCATGCCCATCGTTTTATTCAAGCTCTTCCAAAATGCAGATGAAAATAGCAAATCTCGATCAGATATGATTGAAACCGAAACACCATGCAATCTCACAATCTCCTTGATGTATAAATCAGCAAATTGACTCATTTTGAATGTTATCTTTACAGGAAAAAAATGAGCATCTTTGGTCAATCTATCCACAATTACCCAAATTGCATCATGTCCTCTTGCGGTTTTGGGTAAACTAGTAACGAAATCGATTGTAATATTTTCCCATTTCCATTCTGGTATTGATATTGGTTGCAACAATCCACCAGGTCTTTGATGTTCGGCCTTAACTCGTTGACATATGTGACATAATGCTACATACTGAGTGATTTGAAATTTCATCGTCAGCCAATAATAATATACTTTGAGGTCCTTGTACATTTTATTACATCCAGGATGGATGGAAAAATTTGAAGAGTGGTCATCCTTTAATATAGCCCATCTTAATGATGAGTTTGCAGGTATATACCATCGATTTTTAAATTTCACAATCCCATCAACAGACATTGAATAGTCCTAAAACTTGGGCAGAGTAGGATTTAACTTGAAGTCTTCACACTGAGCGTCTTTTTGCTTAGCTTCTTTAATTTTCTCCAATATAGAAGGCTTCAAAGTTGATGCTGATAGAATTACAGCTAACGGTGTGGGAATTATTTGTACATCCAATTCCCTCATGTCTTTCTGGAGTCCTACGTGCATCTCATCACACATTAAACTCATTATAGCGACCTTTTTGCTTAAAGCGTCAGCTACTACATTTGTCTTCCCGGGATGATACTTAATTTCACTGTCATAATCTTTAACGAATTCTAACCATCTTCGTTGTCTCATATTTAGTTCCTTTTGCCTAAAAATATACTTTAGGCTCTTATGATCCGTATAAATCTCGCATCTCTGACCATAAAGATAATGTCGCCAAATTTTCACGGTGAAAATAACAATAGCAAGTTCAAGGTCATGCGTAGGATAATTGGCCTCCTTAGCGTGTTTATCTTTTCCCTTGTTATCGTCAATACCTTCACAATAATTTTCACTTATTAAAATCCATTGTTTATTATTTTATTTCTTTCGTAAATCATGGATAGTACTGATCAGGAATATTTTCAAGAAAGAACGCTCTTAGCAATTCCCATTAGACAGAATATCCTTTCCAAGTAAGTTCCTAGGAATGACTGGGCGGTCACAATGGTCCTTATTAAATATCAGTCTCCTTAAACAGAACTTACTTACATAGTACGATTACACCACTAATATTATATTGCGATAATAATAATATTATATTTTTAATTAATATTTCTAAAATAATAGTGCAATAATAACAATAGTATATTTCTAATTAATATTTCTAAGATAATATTGCGATAATAACTGTAATATATTTCCAATTAATCTTTCTAAGATTATATTTCCATTTAATATTTTTAAAATAATATTGCGATAATAACGATAATATATTTCCAATTAATATGTAACACCCCGATATTTTAAGTTGGATAACTATTGGGGTATTACCACGAACGTTCTGGAGCGCTAAGTTAGGGGTAATTCCGCTAACATTTCCCTTGTATACAAGATGTAAGTGAAGTGTTGGAGTTATGAGGACATTACATGGCGTAATTATGTGTCATCGAATGACGTGTATTTATGGGAGAAATGTTACGGGATAGGAGTTAAGGGAGAAAAACGTGAGAGAACTTTCCAGACTATTTTTGGACGCCTGCAGACGACACTGCGGATGCATTATGTTGTTCGCAAATTCATTGTATTATGTCCCCGATGCTTGGGACGAGTCTGGGGACGCGAAGTATCGTCTTGACTTCATTGTGATGTGAAGTTGCGGACGAGGTCTTGGACGATGTGGACGAGGTCTTGGACGATGTGGACAAGTCACGTCGTCCGCAAATGCATTGCAAAGTCTCCCTTAGCCTAGGGACGAGCCTTAGGATGAGGTTTCTCATCCTGACTTCATGATGCAGTGGAGTTGCGTACGAGGTTCCGGACGATGCGGACGCAAATTACTTAATCCGCATCGAATTTATTATAAACCTGGACAGTTTCGGATGAGTCCGGATGGCTGCGAACTAGTTAAAGTATCACCCATTTTGCCTCTGTCTGATTTTTGGATACTTTAGGATGCGTGCGGACGCCAAAATTGCGTCTAAAATAGCTCGATTCAGCGAATAGAATAGAGTTAAAAATGATAAATGGTGGTATTTTAATATTAAGCAAATAAATGGATTCAATTTGATAAATTAAATCCATTAGGGGTATTATAATTTATAGATAAATTTAAAAGTATAAGTGGATAATTTTAAATGGGTTTGAGTGTTTTAGGGGCTGAACCGGTTCATGTTGAACCAATCCAGCACATTAAAACACAAAATGGCCAAAGGCCATTCTGTGTGCTTCAACGCGGGGAGAGACAGACGAAATGGGAGAGGGAGAGAAGAGACGAGGGGGACAGGGGAGAGCGCCGGTGAGCGAAACGAGTAGGGTGACGACGATGTTAGGGATAGCTCCGGCGGTCGGTGAGGAATGGCGAGGAATCACGGGAAGCTAGAGCACGGGAGACGGCTTCGCGGTTTGTTACGATGCGAAGCTTGGGTCGTCAGATTTGGCGTCCACAGGCGACGATTGGTCATTTTTGGTCGTCAGCGGCAATGGACGTTGATGAAATGGCTGACGTGGTGCTCGCAAGGGGGGGGGGAGGGGGATTTGGCATCGGGGGATTGGCCGCGTTTCTGGCTCGGGTCATTGGGCATGGTTTGACGGTTCGTGCTGTACCCGCTGGAAGCCATGGTCCAGCCCGCTAGTTCTCCATGTAGAGCCAGTTTCCTCCTTTTATGCAGCGTGTCCCACGGGAAGTCGACAATAGTGTGCAGGAGGGATGCAAAAGTCATAGCTCCACCTCTCCCTACGCCTCCAGCTATTCCTCTGATCATTGCCCTATACATACGATGGTTCCCTCTTCCTTTCACGTAAATCTTCAATTCCCTCTTCAGTCATTTGTGTCCTGCCGAGGGAGGAGTCCAGAGAGAGTGAGCCAGAGAGAAAGGGAGGGAGTGAGCTGAGTGAGAGACAAAATGTGTGTGCTAAGTGTTACGTGACTGTGTGTGTGAGTTGGGTGAGCTGCTGTGAATTGGGAGAGGAACCGTGCCTGAGAGCGCCACTGTCCGCGATTTAAGAGTATTGTCCATGAGATGGAATCATCAAAGTGGTAAGGAAAAATGAGGTGTTTTGGCCATTGAGGCCCTACACCACAAGTATGGGTGCGTGAGTTTTGTTAGTTCCTCTGTGATGTTTACTACTAGTAGTTAATAGTTGGTTTAGTTTTCTTGAATGACTTCCTGTTGTATTTCCTTTGATGTTAGCTTGTGATTAGTGATATGTACACTTTGTTGCTCTGTGATGTTGTTGGTTGTACCTTTGACTGCTATAATAACCTAATGTCCATGTTAGAATGTAAGAAGAATGATAAATGAGGAATAATGAATGATGTGATGTGTGTTTCATTGATGATGGATTACTCTATTATTCCAATTGTTTACTTGCTGGAGTGATGGTAGTGATAGGAAACAACTGAATCTAAGCAAGTTTAGTGGTAATGATAATTAGAAAGAGTACGTTTGACTATGTTTAACTAGGATGACCGCTTAAATTAATTTAGTGTAGCCAATTAATATATGATCTATGTTATAATCTTGTTAATGAAGTCGAGTATGTTAATTGACTAATAAACTAACTAGAGTAATTAGCTCACTTAACAATTTACTCGCATGGTAATTGGGATCAGCATGTTACTTAACTAACTAGAGTATTGAATTGGTAATTAGAAATTGTGCATATTTACTAAGTAGAGTAATTAACTAACTAGATAATTAACTAGACAAACATAATGATCAAATTAGACTTAAAGATGACTAGTCAAGTACATTAATCAACTAGATATGCATGTCTAATCCCTTAAGCTAGTTATAGTATATTTAATTTACTCGCAGAATGAAATTACTTAGAAGAATATAAGCATGTTTAATTGCCTAACTAGTGTAAAAGCATGTGCAAATCATCTAGGCTAAAAGCATGTAAATCACCTTAGTCAGGAAATTGATTAGGAAAATCAACTAAACCATTAATTATAACATGTTAATTAAATAAAGTAATAACTGAGCATGTCAATCGACTAGAGTAGTTAATTAGAAGTGCAGGTTAACTAACTAGTGTAATCAATTAAAGGAATTGGCTGAGTATGTTAGTCAATTAGCTTATCCAATTAATAGTTAGTAATCACCTAGAGATAAATATACGAAGCATGTAAATGGACTAGGAAGTCGGTTTGAAGAATTAGCATGTTAAATAATAATATTATCCTATATTCGTTCAGGTGTGCTTTCCTTATTGTATGTTTTGATTGAGTGTGCCATTCCATTGATGGTTTGCTCTTCATATTCAATGCGCTTTAATTTCTATTATTCTGTATATACGTATTCAATTCTAGTTAATTTCATTGAATGCACACTTTAATTATCAATGTTATGTTCTTACGCATCATGCATCATGATAGATTGAGAATATATGAGCATGCATCATGTTAATAGAGACTAATAGGGAGTGCCACGGCGTGGTACTCAAGCATGCATAAGTGAGGTAAAAAGTTAAGAAAAAGTAAGGAAGAAGAAAAGAGAATTGGGAGTGAATGGGTAGCGGATCTAGTCTGCGATCTAGGCGTAGCCCCTCCCTCATAGGGTATGGGAGTTCTAGATGTGAGGAAAAAGGCTAGGTCCGACCACTAGGCCATTGCACGAGAAAAACCTCTCAATTCCAGCTTGAAGTACGAGTATGGAAAAATGGAATAATAGAATAATGGATCCCAAAGGATGAATAGAATAATGGATCCCAAGGGATCAAAGAAAGAAGAAGTAAAGTAATAATCGGACTAATGACTTAATGAAAGGATTGGTCTGGTGGCCCCCATTCCAAAATGGACTGAAGAGAGGCATAGCATGCATTGCATTTCCCTTTTTCCTTACTAAGCCTTCGAGCTTACAGTTGCTTGTGGTGTAGATGTAGGTACTAGTACGCTATGACGAATGCACGGACTAGGAGTAGTAAAATATGAATAAAGATGAACAACCAACAAACATAAAGGCAGGGATGATGGATTTGCACGCGCAAGGGAGTTCATGGCTGGCCAGGCATAGAAAGGGTAAAAGAGAGAGTAGTTTTAATTGAGTTAAATTCCTAAAGTTGTAATTAAGTTAAGTTTTCTAAATTTTAATTAAAGGGTTAGTTTTGTTCATATACTTATTCACGTTTCCGAAATGTTTTAAAAGATTTTCATAACGGTTCCGCTATGTTTTATAAACGACCTTTTTACATAATGCTTCTGCATAGTTTTACTAAATGAGATTTTATAACGAGTTTTAACGAATGCTTGGTAGTGACCGATTGAGGCGCGCTCTGACTCCTTTCAAAGAGAAAAATTGGTTGAGAAATGAGGTGAACATTTAATTTCTGTCGGCAATTCTCTGGATGGTGGTCGATCACAGAACCATGTGACGACTAGTGTTCATAGCTGGCGGTCGATAACAGCCTGCTGTGATCGACCGGTCCTAAATTTTATATATATATAAATCAAAACCTTATAGATTCCAAACATCTCCAAAATTCATAAAAATATAGTTTTGAGCCCGATAAAATTCTCGGGTATTACACACACACATATTTGTATGTATGTATAGTTAAATCCTTTGCGTATATGCGTGCCTCTGTGTGTGAGAGTGCAAGCATTTGTTCATACATGCATTTGCTCACGTGTGTGTGGAAGAATGAAAAGAAAATTTTCTTATAAAAAATGGGGTCGAATCCCCTTCTCTCTATGCAAAAGGAGAAATTTAGACGACGGAGAGAAAAAATGCCACCAATTTGTCAAAACAATGCGTAGCCAATGTTCATTTCCTCGATCCTTATAAGTTTCTATAAGGGTACATTGAATCTAACTTCCTTTTCATTTTAGTTATACAATTTTATGCATTTTTCTTAAAAACTAAATTTTGAGTTGCAAAATTCAAAATCGTTGGTTAAATATGAACTATCTTGGTGTTTTTATTGGATTATGAATGTGTGCAAAGTAAGGATATTTGGATGAATTAGTGGAAAGTAAGGATTTTTATGAAATCCTAATTTGGGAAAACCCATATGACAATGAGACCACAACGTTGTCATGCTGCAGCCCCTGTGTTGATATTTCAACCAGTGCAGTTGCATAGCGCCATAGTGCCAATACCTCTTTCTAGGTTGACGTAGCCTCTATAGCGTAAATGGGTGCCACTATGACACTGACCTATTCTTGTAAATGTTATGGATGGCTTACATGTGCAATATTGCACATTGTGGGTCACCACCACAACGTTGAGAGTGTTGTAAGTGCTCACCCACACATGAGGAGCTCTGTAGTGCTAATGTGTTGGGGCCACAACACTAGCTTCTCAAGTCATGGTATCGCATGTAATACCCTGACTTTTATATTGGATATTAAAAATGATAAATTGGAAAGTAATTTGGGGCATTTGAATTAGTTGAATAATTATCGGAGTATTACCATGGACATGATTGTTAGATTATAAATTGGGAAATAATGGAAGTGTTAGATTTAATGAAAAATGTATAACTGGTAATATTCGGATGAATGCGGACGAAGGCGCGGACGCCTTCCCTCTTCTGAAAAATAGACTTAAATCGAGGATGAAATATGGACTGAATCGGTTTGGTTCGGCTCGGTCTAGAAACAATTATGTGGCTCAATTTTAATTAAAAATGAGGAAAAGAAATAATGGATTAGTTGGGTTTAAAATGTAGGAGAGTAACTAATTGAAAATTTAATGAATATTCTGTGAAGGTAAATGAGAGATCAATTGAATTAATTAAATTAAAGAAAATGGGTTAAATTAAAAGGAAAAGAAGAGTTAAAAGAAAGGGAGAACTGAACCGTAGGTTTGGTTCGGTTTGGAATTAAAAAAATTGGTCGTAGGCCATTTGTGCATGAGTGAGAGATCGGGACCGGAGGGGGACTGCGATGCAACGAAAGAGAGAGAGAGAGAGAGAGAGAGAGAGTGGAGACAGGCGCAAGGGAGAAGGCGCCGTTGTTGGACTTTGTTGGTGTGCGTGAAGGGTCAGGCAGTCTGCTGGCATCGTCGCGAGCGAACTATGCAGGGTTAGGGCACGCTTGGTCTTCGGAGACGATTTCTCCTGATGCTGCGAATCATCGGTGGAGGTAATTGTTGTTTCAATTTTTGATTGTCGAGCAAATCAATTATGTAACGAATGATTCAGTGGACAAATTGGTGACAACGGTGATGGCAGGAACAAACTGGCGATGGCAGGGGGATGAACCGTGACCCGTACAATCATGCTGGATCGGACCGGAGCTGGCTTCCTCCAGCTCCTCCTCTGACAGGCTTTCCACGTGGCAATTGCTGGTTGGACCACCCTCCTTGAAGTGTGACGTGCTCCAAGTCGCTCGAAGAGCACTTGATTGAAATCTGCCAAATAATCCGTAATATTCCGTCCACCAATCTTCAAACACGAATAACTCCCAAACCAGACGTGAGAATTAGCTGAAATTTAGAGAGCACTAAATCAACTTGTTCAAGAACGTCATATCAAAAATGCAATGCAAAAACCACTCGAAATCTCTAGATATGGCAAAAACAACACAGTCCCAAAGTTAGTGTTTCTCCCGAACAGATCCGACCTCTAAAAATGAAACAAGTAGAACTCAATTTGCATACAGGCCATGAACACCAAAATTGTAGGGTTGAAACTCAACAATACAAATAATATCTCAGCCAAAAATCAGATCAATAGGTCAGGAGCAAGTCGTTCGAATCAAGTAACCAATCCACTAAACAAAGCAGAGAAATTTCCAGACAGATTATCGGCCAACTAACAATCTTCAAAGAATCGACAATAATCAATTACCACTCAATAAAGAATACCATGGTAGGGCAGGGGACTCAGTATGAATGATCAACAAGCCAATAGAATAATCATTCCCCTTAAGAATAACACGGAATAACAAGAATAACCATGGAGTCCATTTATCCTCCTACCGTGAGAGGGATGGGATGGTTCGGCTTGATCGAAGATCAAACACTCTCCAAGGGTTCTGATGCTTCTCCTATTTCCACACCATAAAGTCTTCACCAAGATGAAGAATTGGAAGAAATAGCAACCTTTCCAACTTGCTCAAGAAGCAAACAAAGAGCAGCAAGTTTAGGCAACTATGGAGTTTGGCCCAAGG